>VDFB02262784.1:0-21364 GCA_007258455.2 Sequoia sempervirens
AAAGCTTCAAGAACCAAATACCTCATAAGCATGTGAAATTTCTTCAACCAACTTGGTATCAAACAGTAAATGACAAGTTGACAAAGTATGACTGCTCCCAACATGATTATGCATGTTATCAGCAGTCTTCTGCAATCCCTGAGGCTTTCCAAGGAAACCCACAAATGTCTTTCTCTAACATATGTGTAATAGTTGAAAACTGAATCTCAAATTTTACAAGCGATTTACATCGGTCCAAAGTATGACTGCTCCCAACATCATTATGCATGATATCAGCAGTCTTCTGCCATCCTTGAGGCTTTCCAAAGAAACCCACAAATGTCATTCTCTAACATATACGCAATTGTTAAAAACTGAATCTCAAATTTTACAAGTGATTTACATTGGTACATGTGAGGAATTTTCCTTGAAATATTATTGGCTTTCTAAAGAAGTATCAATGAATTTTAATTAGAAAAGAAATATGATTTTAAGAAGGTTTCTTCTTCCTAGTAGCTTAGTGGAGAATCCACAAGAATATTTGCCTACGGTATTTAAAAATGTTGAAAAATAAGCTGATAATTTTACAAGTGATCCATTATAATATTTGCAGTGGACATACGATGCAGGATAAACAAGAGACTAAAATGAACTGGCGGGCTGGCCAAGAAATGTTAAAAATGCACCCTCCAGTGGCAAGCTGAGTATCAAACATAAAGATGGCATAGCTTATGTTGTGGGGAAAGAACCAACATCTAAAATTGTTATTTTATATGGCTATTATTTGCAATCCCAGTTCCACTGATGGAGGAAAAAGCATGCTAATCTGCCCAGATGACCATGGTCTACTGGTATGACAAGAGCCATTACCATGATGATTACCTGAGCTGAAACCCCACTGGGCCTACTTCCCCATAGACAATCGAGTAGGGTGATTATGTAACCCACTATTGAATAAGGCCAATTTCAAGTCTCAGATGAATTTTGATGGAATGAAATCCCCTGGGAAGTAAAAAGCATGCTAACTCTGTCCAGTGCACCATGGTCTACTAGTACGACAAGAAACATTACCATGATGATCATCTAAGCTAATACCCCACCGTGCCTACTTCCTTGCAGACAATCAAGTGGGGTGATTAAGTAACCCACTACTGAACAAGGCCAATTTCAAGTGTCAGATGAGTTTCGATGGAATTAAATCCCCCAGGACACAGTTTCTAAGCCAAAAGGTATCTTGAGTTGGCCAGTGTCCTGCAGGTACCTAGCATTTCTCTACTCAACTAAAAAAACACTTAAATGTTTGGATTAACATAAGTATAACTACTATACGCCCAATGATAAAAATCTCACAGAATACAACAACATTGTGATATGTGGACACTTTTCCAAATGACAATGTAGGGAGCAGAGAATAAGTTGATTGCTAGAAAAGCACCTGAACTGGGCTCTGAAATACTAGAAGCCGTCAAAGCAAATGCTCCTGCAGGAGGTGGTGGAGCTGAACATGGCACCTCAGGCCATTCATTAGTCATTGATGATGCTTTAGCAGACAAAATCCTATTAGTTTTCTCCTCAAATCCTCTGCCATTACTGGGAGCTGTACTTGATGAAATATGAGACAGAGACCCCTCTGTTTGCTTTTGTTCACTGGGGCTCGTACCCAAGAAGTCATGGAATAGAAGTTGCCCTTCCCCCGCCATTATAGAAAAACTAGCACCAGAGTGCATCATAAGATCCTAAGACTCATTCTGTGCAGAGTCATTCCACCTGAACACGTTAATAAACTGTGATTATTAGATTAGGCATAAAAACAATAACCTAGATGCTAGAATGCAATTCTGCAAATTATAGTTATCTCCTTGATGTTCATTCTATTTCTTTTTGTGGAGAAATTCACAAAGATGCAAAAACTGTTTGTAGCTGTAGAACTGTAAAGTTTTGAAAGTAATATGATGATCTGAATTCATACAACTTAAAAGATGGTTGTTTCAAACGACATACTGTCATACACAAGGGGATGGTCGTTTCAAACACATGTTCTGGCAGCGCAAGATAATGGAAGCACTCAATCCATCATGACACCATACTACAACAGAACAGCTATATTTCTATGGAAATGAAATATAGGGGGAAAAAATAGCATCACAAAGTAAAAAAGGCATAATTGTCAATAGGATGGGTTCAAATGGTAAAAGAATTGGGGTTTCCAAAACAGAGCTCGGTGTTCAAATCCCAAGTAAACAAAATAAAGCACTGGAATGGGATAAAATGCCATATCCGGCTTGCTCGGTGTGGTATAACCCAGCAGATAAGGCTGGGCCCAACTCCTGAGGCACTTTGACAGAAGACAAACCCCTTGTTTGTGGCATCTAAGGCAAAGCTTAACCAGCAAGGGAAATTTACCAAACTGAAAAAGAATGTAGAGAAGGCAGAAATCCTACACCATAGAAAGTTCTAAATGTATCAAAACATAGAACAAAAAGAATGCCACCCCCACAAAAGAAATTTACCAAATTGAAAAAGAATGCACATAATGCAGAAATGTTACAGTCAGCAAGTTCTGTGCATCAAAATGAAAAATAAAAGGCTGAAATGTTACAACATAGCAAACCTAACAGGGTTACAAAAGAAAATCCATAATATGTTACAATAGAACATGCATAACAAGTTTAATTTATTTTTATTTAAGTTAATTATTAATGTCCACTAGTAGCCAAGAATGGCCAATAAGACACAAAATTTATAAGGTCAAAGTACACAACGGGAGTTCCAAGTAAACCTCCTTTTAAGTAGGACATAAGTATATCAAACAAAATCATGAAACAACAAAACTAAAATGAAAAAAACATTAAACAAAATAACGCAAAACTGTGATATCTAAGAACCAAAGCTCTGTCAAGCAACCTCTCTACTGCTATTAGAGGTTGACAGAAGTTGGTAAAGGAGTTGAAGTTAATCTCGTTCATAACTTGTATGTCATATTTCATATGGTTACTTGAATCATGTGTAGCAATAAACCTCATAATTCTGAGAGGAATATGCTAATCTGATTGCATAAAATTTATGGGAAGAAGTTTCATAGAGAAGCATAATTTGGCATTGACATTAAGAACAAAGTTGTAACAACTTGGGACTTTCAAAAATTGAAGCGAAACAAAATCGTTAACCAATAAAAACCTTAACCTGCTACGCCGTACAACCTAAAGCTATGTCAAGTAGCCACTTTCCTGAACTTTGAGGTTTGTGGTGAAATTTGTTCAGGACTGCCGAGATGAATCTCATAAGTGTTTTTAGGTTCTATGGCCTATAATTAAACTCTAGAACGTTGAGAAGAATAAAATGATGATCTGATAGCATAGCAAGAGTTTCATAGAGCAACATAGCTTAGAATTGTCACGAAACGGAGAGTTACAAAAGCCGTGAAAACATGGAGATAACTTCAAGTAATAAGTGAGATAAAAATTTCAGATATGCAGGGAAGCAACACTGTACTTCTCAAATGCAGGTCAATGCAGGTCCAAACAGGCAAGGCAAGAAGAAAACCAAAGTGCATTCCTCAACTCCAGGCCCAAGATACTCTACAACTAAAACTACAAGCCCATTAGTACGCTGTAAACCAAATGGTTGTGTTTCACAGAACCCCTATACAAAACCCACAAAAAAATCCATGAAACCCTTCAGAACCGAACACCCACAACCGAGCACTTCATTCCCCTAGCAAAAACCAACTATTACCTAGGCGCCATCATGAGTCCCAGCATTTTAACCATCAAAATCCACCATTTTCACCAATCGCCACCAGAGTAAGCATCATCAAATATTTACAGTAACACCCGACTCACCTTTTGATGTATTGAGATCACCAAAAATTATTCTGTGTCCTCTTCATCAACGTTCAGTTTACAAAAGTGCTTTAACAAGTCACTGATTAAAAACTAAAGTTGAAAAAAAACATATAAAATTACAATGTGGTCCAAAAGTAGTCTACCATGAGAACAAATATTCCATCAAAAAACCTGTTGTTCCCACTTTGTTTGTTAGTACCTTGGCAGGAATCTGAACCTAAACACTAAATACAAACATTACCCCTTAACCCCTGGTTAACTTTTGACAAACTGGGTAGCAGATGTCATCGTACACTTTGATAGTGTAATTTAGTGGGGGAGAGAAATTTTAGGTGCGCTTTATCTAGAATTAATTAGGTAGTGGGAAAGACAGAAATTTTCAGGGATGATTCCGTTACAGATGTTGGAGCACTTATTTCCTTGCATTTAATGTTCTCACAACCCAGAAGATTTAGCCACTGTTTGGAACAAATGATTATTTTTTTTCTTTTTTAAGTGCTTTCTATAACGAACATATTCTCTACTTGTTGGGAACTATTTTGCTTAGAAAATGTCTGGGTTTTGTCCCTTGAAGAATCAAACTGCACGGTAGAAAATGACAGTCATTTTGAAGACATGGAGGGGGTGAAAAGAAAGTGTGATTTGCCCAAAAGCTTATGGGCTATGAAAGAGGCTCTGTTTTTCAATGATGGGATTTGATGATTGTGATACCCAATATATATATGGCCGGACTTTTTGATGTACAAAATATTCTCCATCTACCCAAATAATTCATGCTCATTGACATGGCAAATAAAGTTTACTCTGAAAGTGAAAGAAGTAGATATAATCTAATAAAATATATGTGAAAGGGAAGTTCACTACAATTAAGGAATTTTTAAATGTTTTATGCTGTTATTTTGGGTTTTTTTTTCATTTGTGTTTCTAAATTTAATTATTTTTTAAGTATTTTTAAGAGGTTTTCAATTTATCTATACTTGACAGATTTTTTTATTTTGAAATAAAATTGTTTTTAAATTAAAAATTTTAATTATTTAATATGAATATATATTGTACTATCTTATTTAAAAATTTGGATCTTAATTTTCAACTAAATTGATAGAAAATTTAGACATTGCAAAAAAAAATATTGTCATCTACTCTAAATTTTGATTTTTAATATGAAAAAAATTATAGAATATTATGTCTTTTTTTTGTACTAAATTCATGAGAATTTTTATAGAATTTTCAAGAGGTCATTTCTAAACTATGTCTTGATTATAACATTACTTAAAAAATAGAATCATATCAATTATCTAAATTTTGACAACTTGACATTATATTTGTGTACATTTTTTTTGATGATTAAAATTATAAGAAAACTATATCACATAAAAAGTAATTTTAATTAAACCTACTATAATATACATATATATCATCTTGTGTTGTTCCCTTCGTTGGCTATAATCTAATTAGTATTTAAAAGAGAACTTGGAATAGATAACCATCATGAAAATTTACAATTGCTTGTCATATTTATCCCCAACTATTGACTTTGTTTGTTATTATTAGCATCCTCATCCTTTATCTGGAGATATATTTGTTTGCTCCTTTAGTTTTTGTTTCTATTTGTGTAACCTATGTTAGACACACAAGATAATTAAGAGGGGGTGTGACTCGATTGTACATTCAAACATTCAAACCCTCATTAACCTTCAAACCTTTATTATGCATTAACATGAATGTAAACAAATGAAACATAAACACAATCACAACCATACACCATAGAACACCATATTTACATGGAAAACCCTAATAAAAAAAACCACGGTGAGGATTAACACACACACACATATATATATATATGAATAACAACATTGAATACAATAGGCTCACTACCTAGAAGAAAAGAATGACTCACTGCTAAGGGCTCACTACCCAATGGACTCATTGTCCATAATAGAAGAGAATAGAAGAAAAATGTTACAAGGAGGTTCACTACCTCATAGCAACAGGAAGATCCACCACAATAGTTCTACACCATCACCAACCTTCGACTCACTGCCTCTAGCAACTTCAGGCACACTAAAATGTAGATACCTCTTGCTCACTGCTTCCGGTAGCCTTAGGCATTTAAGCTCCCACTTAAATCACCACACTTGAGATAACATACTCATCATTTCACACCATACAACACACCATATATTGCATCTCCAACAATTAACCTTGCTTATATATCAACTGCAACCTCAAACAACCTTCTCCAAGTTGGATTCGATGAAACATATGCACCTCAAACATGCAACCATCAAATAGGTCGGCACCAAACACTTCTGTGGTAGAAAGAAGTGAAGGTGTACCACACAAAGGGTCAACCAAGACCCAAATATGTACTGACACGCTACACCATGCTTCCATAAACAATCAACCATCTCTACAATCAACACTAGCACACCAGGTTGGCCAAACCTGCACTAACACTAACAAATAACCACATATACACTTCTCTAGGTTTGAAAATACCTTACAAACCACGAAGCCACGTCACACAACATCCTATAATATTCCAACACCATCATAATATTCAACAACACTACAGCAACCACTTGAAACTGAGAATACTATCATCTTGTGCAACCAGCCACACTACCACAGACATACAACTCACTGACCAACCTTGTGAAAAAACTAAACACTTAAGACTCCAAGGGAAGGTAGGTACAGACAATATTAGTACGCTCCCAAATCTGCAAGACAAGAGACCTCAACACAGAGAAATGTGAAGAAATTTCATTTCTCCTAGACAACCTTCTTCACAGGCAACACACTATCAAACACATCTTCCTCTATCGTACGATCCAGAACTTGTAACTCTAGATATAGCACCTTTGAACACCTCTAATCATCTCATCCAAACCATACAAACATATATTCAACCATGAAGAAATGTAGAGCACAATGTAGAACATAACTTTGTCACCTTATACACTCTCTATTCATTTTTTCTCAAAAGCACTTAGAAACCAAGTGAACAATCTACGTTAGCAACACTTAATCAACACCTCAAGAACCTTCAATAATCTCCCCTTCTGCAACACCTTCTTATCACAACCACACTAGAGGTTGACATGGGTTGACATCAATGACAATATAGTGCAACAATCTCCAACAATCTCCCCCTTTGTCATTGATGGCAACACCAACTATGAAAAACCATCAACAAAAAAAGCAACCCTGCATCAAGCAGCACTCCCCCTTATTTGGATATTTCTTACATTTTAGACTTCTTTCTTTCTCCCTTTTCTTCTTATGTTTTTTAGGCTTCTCTCCCCCTTAGTTTTTTAGACTTTTCTCTCCCCCTTTGACATCAATGGAAAAGGGCAACACCTACATGCTTCACTTCAAACAACACTTGCAGACTACTTTCTTTCCCATTTACTTTCTCCACTACTTTTTCTCTCCACTACTCTCTCTTCACTGCCATCTCCCCCTGACTACACCAACCAAAGACAACACTACCTACTACCCCTGAGAGGTAGCCTTCATTAGTCCAGGACAAAGAATAAATCTTGAATTGCTCACCTAGATAAATGTACCAACTCATGCATCTAGTTGAAAGGAGGGGAAATAACCCTTAGCTTCTTCCTAAGATACTCAAATGTATATTTTAGATGAGCCTTTGTGAAAATGTCTACTATTTGGTCCTTTGTAGGCACATACTCTAAATTCACTTCATTCTCAACAACTTTCTCTCTTAAAAAGTGATACTAAATAGAGATATGCTTTGTCCTTGAATAAATTACCATATTTTTTGAAATGTTGATAACACTTGTATTATCACACAAGATAGAAATAGGTTCATCATATGATACTCTGATATCCTTCTTGATGTTTGCTTCATCCACAACACCTGTGTGCAGCAAGATGCTACTGCAATATATTATACCTCTATAGTAGATAGTGGCACTGAATCATGCTTCTTACTTAACCAAGAAACCAATCTACTTCCAAGAAAGAAAGCACCTCCACTTGTACTTCTTCTATCATTTGTACAACCTACCTAATTTCCATATGTATAAGCACTCAAAGAGAAATCAGTATCCCTAAAATACCATAGACCATAGTCTGGAGTGCCCTTCAAGTACTTGAATATCCTTTCAACTGCTACCACATGTGATTCTCTAGGATCTTCTTGAAATCTTGCTACAAGACCAACTACATGCATGATATCTGATCTAATAGTTAGATATAGCAATCCACCAATCATTGGTCTATACTTGCTCGGATCTGTCATTTGAGATTCATCATTTTTTCAACTTACAACCAATAACCATGGGAGTACATATCGGTTTGGAGTCCTCCATTCCAAACTTTTTTAACATTTCCTTGACATACTTTGATTATGAGATGAATATACTTTTATTTGATTGATTGATTTGTAGCACAAGGAATAAATTCATCTCCCCAAACATAGACATTTCAAACTCATTTTGTATCTCCTCTAAAAACCTTTTACACATTTCCTCATTTCCTCTTAAGATTGTTTTCATCAACATACACAACCACAATCAGGCTTTGATCTCTCTCAACCTTGAAGTAAAGATTGCTATCTGTAGTACCCTTTTTTAATCCATGTTGCAGTAAGTACTTATCTAATCTTGCATACCAAGCTCTAGGAGCTTGTTTGAGTCCATATAAATATTTCTTCAACTTGTAGACCATATCAAAATCTTTCGACAATTGAAAACCTTTTGGTTGTTCAATATATACCTCTTCTTCTAACTCACCATTCAAGAATGCAGACTTGACATCTATCTGATACACCTTGAAGTCTTTATGTGCTACAAAAGCTAAAAACATCTTAATAGCTTCCATTCTTGATACTGGAGCAAAATTCTCTTCAAAATCTATTCCTTCCACTTGTGCTCATAGCCTTTACACACAAGCCTAGCCTTGTTTCTGATAACGTCTCCATTCTCATTCAACTTGTTCCAGAAAACCCATTTGGTTCCTATCACATTCTTGTTTGTTGATCTTGGGACCAGTTCTCATGTTCGATTCTTCTCAATTTTCCTTAATTCTTCTTCCATAGCTTTGATCCAATTTTTATACTTTCATGCTTTAGTGACTGTTTTAGGTTCTATCTCAAAAAGCAAACAAAAGTTTATTTGTTTCTCTATCATAGTAGCTCTTCTTCTTTCCAATACACCTTTTCTCTTATCTCCAATGATTCAATCTTTAGGATGATTCCTCTACGCATACTTAGGAGTCTTACGATTCTTTTATGGAGCTTCTTCCTCTTCCACTGTCATCTCTTTATCTGTGTCTTCTTCTTCTTTTTCTTCTTCTCTACAAGGGAATTCATCATATTCATATCCTTCTATCAGCACAGAGCTTTGATGTGATTCTTCATCCAATTTAACACTTTCACTTTCAACTATCTTCATTAACCTTTTGTGGCAACACTTGTATTCCTTGCACTTTGTAGAGTATCCAAGGAAGATTCCTTCATCTAATTTTGTATCAAACTTTCCTAGATTTTCTTCATATCTCCTTATATAACATTTTCTTCCAAACACTTTGAAAAATTTCACAATAGGAGGTTTTCCATACCATAGTTCATAGGGGGTCTTTGAACTGTTCACTCTGTTGAACACCCAAAATATTGAAAGGGGGGTGAATCATTATTTTCTAAAGCCACTTAAACATGTATTCAAAACATTTCATCCAATTTGCAGAAATGAAAAGAAGTAATTAAAACATGCATCGCATCACACAACACAAGAACACCAGATGGAAAACCCAAGAAGGGAAAAACCATGGTGAGGATTAGCTCATAATATATTATAATCGGTTACAAGATATTACAAAAAGGCTCACTACCAAGTGGACTCACTGTTTGGAGTCCACTCACTATCCAAAGAATAAAAGTGAAAGAAGAAAAGATGGCTCACTGCCAAGATTTGAATTGATACAATGCATCTACAATATGCTTGAGACGGTTTCACTAAAGCTCGATATACTGACTTAGCACACTTCATGTTTCTCAACACTTACACCCACTCTTCTCTTCTTCACATCACATTTGTGTACTCTGCTTAGGAATTAGCATCGCCAACACACTCATCATCTATACAACAACAAAATGAACTTACATTTATATGCATTACATATGCAAACACCTACATTATCAATTAGGTCAACCTAATTAGATGAAACATGTAATACATCAACCTATCAACTCAAGATCCAACCACACACATCTCAAAACTTGTAATGCATCAAAATAGGTTGGCATGGATTGTAGATCATGGTAGAATTTGGAAAAGAACATGAATCAATGATAGAAACTACAAAACTACCTAATTCAAGCTAATAAAGACCCTAATCCAACAATGAACCACAAATGACAATAGAAATCTAAATAATAAAGCAATAATACTCAATTTCTATGCCAAAGTTGATTCTTTTCCATTGTTCTTCTCCAGTTTACCTTGTTTGTTCCCAAATTTGTAGTATTCAAGATATTTGATAAGCTTGATGTGTAGTAGCAAGATCTCAAGATAGCAAAACTTCAAAGATTGTTGTTAAGGTTGGAATGAAGGTGATGGTTTGCTTTTATAGAAATCCCAATTCAAATGAAGGGTGAAGATCGAATTATGAGGTAATATGATCAATGGATGAGGTTAATTGAGAGGAAAAGAGATAAGGATGGGAAGGATGGGCCAAAACTCAAGAAATTAGTTGAGATTTAGGGCTTAGCTAAGAAGAAATAAATAAATAATGATAGCAATTATTTAATTTGAGGAAAAATCAATAATTAAAATAATTATTTAATTATAGAAGAGAGGTGGAGTGCAAAATATCAAATAATTAAAAATAATTGTTTAATAATGGGTGGAGGGAAATGATAAATAATTAAATAATTAAAATAATTATTTAATTATGGAGATAAGAAAATGATAAAAAAAATTTAAAAAATTGGATTTATTTAATTATGGAAGGAAAAAGCTAATGAATAATTAAATAATTAAAATAATTATTTAATTATAGAGGAAAATGGAAATAAATAAGAATTTATTTAATTATAGAGGGAAAAATGATAATTAATGATGTAATTTAAATAAAATTGATATTTATTCAAATTAGTCAAAAGAGGAATAAAGATAAAGTGAATTAATTAAATAATTTAAAAAATATATTTAATTAATAGAAGAATATGACTTTAGGAAATAATTAAATAATTAAAATTATTTAATTATGCAAGAAAGAAGGTGAATTAGTGATAAAATGTTGCTTGCAGGCTTGGGATATTTTTCATTGTCTACAACATCAAATCAAATCAGAGCAAGTTGATCAATGGGACTGTGGTGTCATAAATTGTTGTCCTTGACAATTTCACACTATATTGACACCCTATTTTGCCTATAGAAATAATTATATTATTAGATTGCTCATTTTGGGGCCAGATTGGGAATCTACATTAAAATCCCCAACATCTCGAGAAATTTTGGCTAGAAACACCTAGACAAAGGCAAGGGCGCCCTAGTCCTTAAGATGTCCTATTTTAATAGTTAAGAGTGTTGGCATTAAGTATTGTAGAATGACCTTAGCTCAACTTATGTCAAATAAAATCAATTGGGATGCATATATAAACAAGTTTTCCCTCTCATTTGAATAACTAGGCACTATCATGATCAATCATGTGCTATTATGCTTTTATGAAGATACATATAACTTATCCTCTACATGCTAGGTACAACAATCTATTACGTTTTATGGACTAACCTCTTGTAGGTCATCAAGGCAATCAATCATCCATGACTCAACTCTTTGTGGCAACTTATGGTGTGGTGTCACTTCAACAAAGTTTACATACCTAAGGTAACATTATCAATTATTATATATTTATTAAAGTCATAAATATTGTTTATTTTGCCTCTACCTAACCTAGGGTTGTAAGGAAGCTAAGGTAGTGGAACAACTTCCTACAATAATCTTGAGAGGAGAATAATGCAAAACTTTTACAAATCTTTAACAATTATAGAAAGTTAAACTTAAATAAACATAAATATCTTTAACAATTATAGAAAGTTAAACTTAAGTAAACATAAATATCATGCATACTGCAACATAGTGATTTACATGGAAAAAACCCTTTCGAGAGAAAAACCCCACACTCTAAAAGTTGTCCAGTATATTATTCAAAAATCACAAAGATTACAATATACTTGTACAACAAGCTTCTCACAAGAGTATCACCAACCAAAGAGCCAAAGGAAACACGACCACTATCAAACTCTCAAAATACATCATAATACATAGGTGTAATACAACGCCCTCATGAGATAGGGTGGCCTTCTAAGGCAAGTCAAGCTAATAAAATATTGACTGTCAAATTTAAGACCTAATGATGATCGGTACAAATTTTCAATCATAAAATATAAATAAAATTTTCCTTTTGAGGGTGTTGCCCCCAGATCCCTAGCCAAGGGGATGATCCCCCTAGACCGCTCGTAGGGGGGAAACCCCCTATATCCCCCATCACCAATGTATCACCAGTACCTTATGTAATTGCAAGGTTGAGACACATTTTCCCAACAAAGGTAAGCACTCTATACCATCATCATTTGTTGTTTGTGGAGGTGGGAACACCAACACTGGGGTTTGAATGAGGTAAAATCTTATACATCATAACCTTTCCTCTCTTTACAGGGTAAGCACACCAAGATATGATACAAAAAGGGGGTCTTCAGATGCCAATTTTTTTTTTGAAATCAACAAATTTTGATATTTTATGAGAAAATGAAGATAGTTACGCTCAAAATTTAAAGATGCAACAAGAACAAGAGTTGTGGTGCTCTAAATCTACTTTCTAAACTACCATTTTTTTATTTGGTGAAGATTAAGGGTTTCAAAAAGTGTTAGCACACAAAGTGGTCTTGTTTTTCTCAAAAAAACATAACATGCACATCTAGTGTGCTCCCCCTAAAATGTTGACTTTTTTTTAGAATTTCAAAAATCACTTCAATGTGAAATTAGCTAACACAATATAGTTTATACCAAATTTTTTGGCTAATTTTTTAATGAATATATGATTTTTTACTAATTTTTGAATTAGACAGATCCTCAAAAACAAAAAAATTGAGCATGACCTCCTAAAATTTTTGAAAACTAATCTAAAATAGATTTTAATTTTTTTGAATGTGTGTAGAATGGAGTCTAGTTTCTAAAAATGTATTTTATTTCAAAATTTGATTAACAAGTAAAAAATATACTCAAAATACCACATGTTGGTTTTTAATAAAAAATATACACACTAACAAAAGAAATTAAAGACGAAAACCTTAACATAATCAAAACATAAAAAAAAATATATGGTTAGATAATTAGGAGAGAGCTTAACATCATCGTGGTATTTTTTATAAATTTGCATTGAAACACGTGCAAACTTGATGGAGAGCACAGTAAAAAATGTGTGATTATTTTTTACCTTTTCAAAAAAATAATCTTTGGTATGAAATGGTCATCCAACCCTTTGGGTTGGATGTGCAAGGAAAATCCAACACAAAGGGTTGGTATTTCCCAATGCAAATCATTTAGCAAGTGCCAAATTTAGCGCTAGCTAAATGAAAATGCATTTTTAGAATGCTAGAGCCAAATTATCTTTCTCTCTCTACCCCACTTTGATTAAGGCTTAGAGTTTAGGGTTTATGATTGATGATGGATAGTTGAGGTTTTACCTTTCACTCCCTCTCTACCGATACTTCCCTTTCTCTCTCTCTCTCTCTCTTCTCTCTCTCTCACCTCTCTCCCCTCTCTACATCTCTCCCAACCTCTCTCCCTCTCTACCTCGCCTTCCCTCCTTACTCCCATCTCTATCCCTACCTTCCTACCTCTCTCTTCTTCTCTTTCCCTCTATTATTCTCTCTCTTTGTCTCTCCCTCCTTCCCTATTTACCTCTCTACCTCTCCCTCCTCTATCTCTCTCAACTCTATCTCTCCCCCTATGTATCTCACCCCCCTCTCCCTATGTTGTAGGTCTCTCACCTCTATATTTATTTTCCTCCCTCTCCACCTCTCTCCCTCCCTCCTTACCTCTCTTTCCCTCTTTGTGAACTTCTCTCTCATTTTCTTCTCTCTCCCCCTCACCTCTTTACCTCTCCCCTATCTAGGTCTCTTGTTCACTCCTTCTCTACCTCTTTATCCCTCCTTAGCCCTCTCTTTCTCTTCATTATTCTCTCTCCCTCCCCTCTCTAGGTCATCACCTCTCTATCTCCTCCTTCCTTAGGTCTCTCACTCCCTCCAGGTTTACCTCTCCCTCCATCCCTTATTACTCCTCTTTCTCTTTGTTATTTTGTCTCTCCTCTTCTCCCTCCCTCCCCTCCCTTTCATCCTCTCTCCCTCTTTATCTTATCCTCCCTCCTTAAACCCTCATCTCACATCTCTCTCCCCCTACAGGTCTCTCACCTCTCTTCCCCTCTGTCTCCTCTTTCCCTAGGTCTCTCACTCCCTCTGTTTCCACCCCTCCCTCCATCTATTCTTACTCCTCTCTCTCATTGATGATGCTTTTGCATTGAAACTACATGGATCATAGCATCTACACTCTAAAGGATGCGAGGAATTTTCACACTAATTTGTGATGTTGTTATCAGATAATGTTCTATGGTGATCACATAGGGCCAAACTTGTTTGTGTAGTTTGTAAAACAATTGGCTTTGAGTGAATATTAAATAAACGTGGACTTAACTTTTCATATTCTTTGGAAGGTAAATGAGATTCACACCTTTCAATATCTTGCTCACTATCAAAAGAGGGCATATTGGTAGCATTTAAATTATCAAAGGAGCAATAATTGCTCTTTTAAGAAGCATAGTGGTTAATGATATTAAATTTCCATAATCCATAATGTTCTTTGCAATTATTTCTTTGCATAGTGGTTGTTGATATCTTGAATTGGAGGTAGATTCTTTTGACATTTATCTACTTTACTCTATCTATAGGTTTATATTCATTTCTAGTTTGTCCATTCTTGAGACATCCTCTCTGATATGTGCAACCTTCCCTTTTTTTTATGTAGATAAACCTTCTTGCAGCTAAATATGATTATCAAGTTTCCTATTTAAGTCCAAAATTCATTAACACATTTCTTCCTCAAAGTGCCCTGGTTTCTTTCTTCAACATAAAAAAATCCTGGTGGAATTTTCTCCTACCTGTTAAGCTTTGCATACTGTTATGCCCTGCATAACCACCCCATTTTATTTGGAAAAAAATGGGTCCCCCTTTCTTTTTCTTTTCTTACTTTTGTCTATTTACTTTTCTCTTGGGGTTTCTTCTGCTTCTCCATGTTTTATCTTTCATTCTGTCTGATATGATTATGGTCCTATCTTAGCTTAAGTTGGTTTTCTTCTTGCTAAGGATTCATTGGAGTAATTGCAAGCAATAATGGATTTCATTATGACATATTTTGTGTTTTATTTTCTCCTGAGTACTAATGCAGACCTTTCTTTTGCAGGATTAAATCACCACACATGATGATATTTGCCAAATGAGCTCAGTTGGAAGGCATTCCTCAATCCAGTTGGTAACAAAAATCCTCTAAGGCAGGAGTCGGCAAGACCTTACTGATGTCTTGCCGACTACCAGTGCATTCTGTCAATATGCATCTGTGCTACCTATCGGCAAGACCCCAGGGATGTCACAGTGAGTGGAATTCATATGCAGGCATCTATCGGTAGGACAAAGGTCATCATCCTGGCGACTGGGAGTAGCCCTTCGGCATGAGTAGTTTCCTTCAGAAAGAGGTCTCAGTGAGATCTCATGTCTCACCGACTAGCAAGGACCAGGCTGACACTTCGGCATAGGTTATCTTCAGTGTATGGTCCTTCTGAAGGCTTCATGTCTCATCGACCACCGAGAAAGATATGCCTTTCGGTGAGAGGCCTTGTGGCGGGGAGATGTCTCGGCGAAGTCTTTGGGTCTCACCGATAAGGCACCAAGTGGGAATTGTTCGATATGAGGTCCTGCAGTCTTGCCTACCCGGAATGTCCCACTGATAAGAACATGCATCGGGGAGGGGAGAGTGGTTCACCTTTGACATAATGTCTGGCCAAAGAAATGTGGTCTCGGCGACAAAAGTGGCTTCGGGGTAACGAAATGGGCCCGCTGAGAAGTCTCGGCGACCGGGAGATGTCTCGCCGACAAGGATGCCTTCGGGGGGAGAGTTGTGCTTTTGGCGAAATGTCCTGCCAACTATGAAAGGTCTCCCCGAAGTGCTCTTAATTTGGCGAAAGGAAGCCTCGGTCGGTATAAAGTCTCACCGACCGAGGGAAGTCTCAACGACATGAAGGAGCCCACCGAAGAATAAGCAGCATCGGCATAGCAATTTGAGCTCAAAAAGAAGTCTCAGCAACCCGGGAAGGTCTTGGCGACGAAATCAAGCGAGCGGGGAGAAAAGGAAAGGTCGAAGAGAAGTCTTGCCAAAGAGAAAAAGTCATGCGAAACAAAAAGAAGTTGGCGCAAGGAGGTCAACAGGAGGAAATCGGGGAGACTCCAAACAAATAAAGGGGCTTCGCTATGAGGTCATGGTGACAAGCGAGGGTCATGCCAACATGAAGGGAGGTCCCACTGAAGGACATTGAGCTCAGCAAATGATTTTTCCTTCATCATAAGGTCTGGGCGACTACGGAGAGTCCCACCAAAAGAAATGGAGCTCGGCCAAGGATCATACCTTCGCCAAAAGGTCTTGGTGAAGGAAGAAGGTCACACCGGGGAAAAGGGACTCGAGTTCAGGGGAATAAAAAGAACTCGAGGAGACTCTAGGCGGATGGAACGGGTTCAATAAGATGTCTTGCTGACCCGATGGTGTCTTAGCGACGGGAGATGCTACAAGGAGGAACTCGATAAGGGAAGAGGAGTTCAGGGTAAGGTCTCCCGAAGCGATGAGGTCTCCCCGACATAAGAATATGCTCGCCGAGGGATGAAAAAGGCTTCGCCATGTGGTCTTGCTGAGAATATGCAATCTTGCTGATAGGTTTTGTGAGCTCGATATGACTTCTTCAACTCGCCGAAACATCTTTCCGACTATCTAGTGCCATGCCAATGGTTGATAAAAGTGATAATCACATCGGGGAGACACGATGAGTGTCTCACCGACATGCAATTTAAGGAAGACCGCTCTTGACTACTCAAGAATCTGGTGTGGCATGTGATCATCCAATCAAAAGAAGCGAAGGTGGGCCATTGACCGATTGACTGCTCCTGTGAAGAAGACCAACCGGATACTAACGACATGAATTCCTCCTGAGCTCCAAAAGCTACGGATCGGCTTGGGTGTAATGTTCAAATCTACAAGGAGGCCCGATGATATTCCAGAAGATAGTCAACCTATAACAGAAGTCTGGGACATGAAGGAAGTCGAAGGAAGGAAGGATCTATGACTCACAGGGACAACTGTAGTAACCACCGACAGAGGTTGATCACTATTAATGGTAAAGTGCCCTGGAGCATTCAAGGCGACCCTAGTGGAGTTCAAGGTGGACACAAAGACAAAGAGTAAATGCTATAGCTGCAAAAGATCAAAAGGATTCTCCTGAACTCAAGCCATCACCGACCCAGACAGCAAGGCTTCTCACTGAATACAACATTAACTCTTCTCAAAAAGATTTGAGAGCCGACTCTCCTGGAAGTAGATATTTTGTAAAAACCCTAATACAGGGGGACAACACATTCTTTTTGATGCATCATGTATATAAGGCATTTTGGCCTCTTGGAAAAGGTTAGAGTTTTTGAGGTTAGAACTTGTAGAGCACTTGTAGAGAAGAATTCGTAGAGAACTTATAGGTTAGAATTAAGAAGAGACCCAGTAGAGTTAGATTAAGTTGAAAACTAATGTATCTTTCAATTTTCTTAGTGTAAATGGAAACAATTTGGAGCCACAGATTTTATGTACACTGGTGATTGTGCCAGATTTGTAAATGTTGCTTATCTGTCTCATTGACAGTAGAAGCAACCAGATCTTAATCTACTTCATGTTGTGTTTCAGAATGGTTTTTGTCTTAAGTTAACCATTTGATCTGTGAAGTCTTCAAGGAATGGAATGTTATTTTGGTGTTTTATTTAAAATGGTAACTAGTACTCTGTTATTGAAATCAACACTGTAAATGAATGAAACTGTGTGTCAATCACAAGTTAATTTCATTCTGTAGTTTTAGTTTGCAATTCCTTGAAGGATTACCAGTCTGGTTAAGATGGGTGAACTATCATTCTTTTCTATTCCAAATCTCTTATCTATCTTTTTATGTTTCTTTAAAAACCCCTGGTTAGAGTAGGTTTAAATTCATGTTTGATCTCTAACAACTGTAAGCCTCACACCCGCCAGCCTGGAATATTGACACACTGACCATCAGAGATTATCACCACAAGAACCCAGGCCCACAAGACTTGGTCACTGATCAACATATCTTTGCATTGAGGAAGAATTATACTGAATATCTTTTGGAATTAATATCATAAGAGACATTAGTTTGCAGATGGGGTATATGGCTTTATATTTTAGATGACATTTTAAACACTTCACGTGGAATTTCTTGTGATGGCACCTCATCACTTATAATTTTTTCAACCAACTCTTTGTAATCATGTGCAAACTTTCATGTTTCTCGATTTACCAAAGTCTAGTCCACAAGACCTTCCATGCATGCAGAGAAGATGAGAGTTTATGTTGTAACATGTCTTTTGTTGTTTTTTAAATGTGGTGTCAGACAACTAGAGCTCAATAAATCAAATCCATCAAAATCATTACCACCATGTATCAACTTCTTTGAATTATTTACATTTTCACATGTTTGATTATGATTCTAAACTTTTCTTTCACCATCAAATAATCCATTGCTTATATGTGTTTGCTACTTACCCTTACTCCAGGAAGAAGCAAGAACTATTTTTTTTCTCCCTAAAATTTTTATCATTTGTATTCTCTCCTATTGTCACTTGTTCACCTATATTTTCAAAATTATAACATGGTCTTTTGATACCTCTACAAGTACAAACTGAATGACTATTAGAAAGCCCACTCCCTTTATTTTTGATATCTACAATCAACCAAGTAGAATTACCAACAATTTCATTGTTAATAGCATTTAATCCACCCTATCTAGTCTACAGGGTACCACAATCTTCTGCTTCAAGCCAAACACTATGGAAAAGGCTATGATTTTTAGGACTTCCAACATTTTGGTTGATCCCTAAAAACCCATTATCCATTCCATTAGTATTAAAAGTGTTGCTATGAAAACCAACTCTAGCTATATGAATGTCAAGTTGTTCTTGCTCCAATTCAACTTTTGAGTTAAGATCCAGGCTAAATTTTTCTCCATTTCTTTCCTTTCTCATTGAATCTAAGTGTGCTTATTGACATTTGATAAGACATGCCTCATTGTGAGGAGCTTCAACAATAGTATTTATATATTTTTTTCTTTTTTCCTTGTGAGGACCTAGGAATATTATTTTGTGAGCCCATAACCTCATAACTAGAAACATGATCTTGAAGCAATACCTCATAATTAGTGACAATATTATCTATAGTGTTTAACCTGTCATCAGTTATTTCCTCCACCTTGCAAGATTGTGATGATATAGGTGGCATATGAGGAGTGCTAGCAGCTACCTCATTCATGCCATAGAAGATTTCCTCAGGCTTCAACCTTCATTAGGATTGTCCTTGTCCCCTTTATCTATCTCACCCCTCTCTCTCTATGTCTAGTTATAGGATATAGGGTTTAGGGTTTAGAGTATCAGTATAGGGTTTAGGGTACAGGATAGATGGTACAAGGTTTAAGGTACATAGGGTATAAGGTTTAGGGTATAAGGTATAGGGTTTAGGGTTTAGGGTACAAGATTGATGGTACAAGGTTTAGGGTACATACAGTATAGGGTTTAGGGTATTGGTATAGAGTTTAGGGTACAATATTGATGGTACAAGGTTTAGGGTACATTATAGGGTATAGGGTTTAGGGTATAAGGTATAGGGTTTAGGGTATTGGTATAAGGTTTAAAGTACAAGGTTTATGGTACATAAGGTTTAGGGTATTATAGGGTTTAGGGTTTAGGGTATTAACTTTATGGTTGAGGGCATAAGGTATAAGGTATAACATTGAGGGTTTAGCAAATAGGGTTATAGGGTCAAGGATATTATATAGGGTTTAGGGTTTAGGGTTTAGGCTGTATGGTTTAGGATTAAGGGTACTAATTTTAGGGTTGAGGTTATTGAAAGTATGATTGAGGGTATAGTTCAAGGCTGTAGGGTTTAGGGTATTTATTTTATAGTTGAGCGTACCAATATAGAGTTTAGGGTTTATGATTGACGATAAATGGTTTACAAGTGAGGGTCTCTATGTGCGTGTCTCTCTCACTCATTCCCTTTCTTGCTCTATTTTTTCTCTTCTCTCTCTCTTCTTTCCAAATTTGTTAAGTGTTGAAAAATCTCAATAAATTTTATTTGGCATTCACAAAATTTGGTGAGCACCAAATAGCCTGCACTAAAAATTATAAAAAGAGGCATGTGACCCATGTTTCAAGCCCGCATTCCTTGATTTTGTTTGGCTTTTGCATATTATCTGACAAATAAATGCTTTTTCATGGTGTTGACATCTTGCACAAGCATATTTTGCATATTCCATCACCTTTCCACTACCTTTTTGTTTATTTGACAATGTGAAAGACAAATTGAAGTTTTTAAATCAAAATTGATTATATGAGGTAATATTTTCATGTTTCTAGAATTCAAATGTTTATTATGAGTTTTTTGTTTAAATTTGAGAATATAGACCTGTTCTTTTCATAATTTTTACTAATCCTAATATATTTACATAGAATTCAACATTGAATTTGAAGGAAGTTACATAAAAAGTAAAAAAAATTAGGAGTTTGAATAAAAAAAGAAATAACTTGCAAATTGTAATATCAAATCTCAAATTTTAAGGTGCATTCTATTTGTCTTTATGTGTTTTTTACTTGTCACATTCTCACATATAATTCAATTGCAATCATTTTCATTTAATTTTGTTCTTTTTATATTTATTTACTTGACTTTATGATTATGTTAGCATGTTCCTAGTTAATACTTCATTGATATGTGCACACCTTAAGTGGTCAATGTTGACACAAGTGAACATATGTTGCATTGCTATCTCACATTCCCACATTGGTTCATGTTGGCACACCTAAGAACATATGGGTGTCTTAAAGATATTTAGACATTCCTAGGGAACCAATATGATCGTCTTTGATTCTTATGGTCATACAAATCAAAGATTACTAATTTTGAATAATAATGAAATTGAATGTGAACATTACTTAAATTTGGACAACCTTTCTTAATGGTGCATACATGTAGAATTCATCATAATTCTAAGGAAACAACCATAGACTCTAACATTGGATGAGTGTGAAGTTGAGAATGCAGAGAAAAGAGAAAGAATGAGGCAACTTCATGAAGGAAGGAAATTGAACACTATAGAAGAAGACATGCCTATTCAAGAGGAACATGAAACATCCATGCAA
>VDFB02262785.1:0-24329 GCA_007258455.2 Sequoia sempervirens
AAAATGAAGGTTCGCGAAAGACGGAAGAAAATATGCATATAGAATGCGCAACTATAGTGTAATCCAAAAACATATTCACCAAACTGATTGATGTCCCACAAAAACTCAAACACGAGCGTTTTCCAAAAAATGAAGGTTCATGAACGACGATTACAAATATGCAGACATAATGGTACAATACACAATCATAGTCACCAAAGTTGATTGATGGCCCACAAAAACTCAAACATGAGCAATTTCCTAAATGCGGTTGTATCTAAAAAAAAAATGAAGGTGCATGAAAGGTGATAGAAAATACGCATACAAAGTGCACTAATATAGTATAATCCACAAGCGTAGTCATAAAATTTGATCGATGGCTCATGAAAACTCAAACTCGAGCGGTTTCATAAATGTGTACAAAATGGACAACTACAGTGCAATCCACAATTGTTGTCACCAAAGTTGATCGATGCCCAATGAAAACTCAAACACAAGTGGTTTCCTAATTGCAGTTATATCTCAACAAAAAATGAAGGTTCATGAAAGTTGATAGAAAATACGTGTGTATAATGCACAACTACAATGCAATCCATAATCGTAGTTACCAAAGTTGACCGATGGCCCATGAAAACTCAAACATGGGTGATTTCCTAAATACGGGTATAACTCAACAAAAAATGAAGGTACGTGAAAGGCGATTAAAAATATGCCTAAAAAATGCTAAAAAATGCACAACTACAGTACAATCGACAATCGTAGTCACCAAAGTTGATAGATGGCCCAGAAAAACTCAAACATGAGTGTTTTCCTAAATGCGGTTATAACTCAACAAAAAATGAAGATTCACGAAAGGTGATAGAAAATATGTGTATGAAATGCACAACTACATTGTAATCCATAAGCGTAGTCACCAAAGTTGATTGATGGCCCAAGAAATCTCAAACTCGAGTGGTTTGCTAAATGCGGCTCTAACTCAAAAAAATGAAGCTTCGCAAAAGGTGATAGAAAGTACAAGTACAAAATGTACAACTACAATGCAATCCACAATCGTAGTCACCAAAATTGATAGGTGGCCCACAAAAACTCAAACATGAGTGGTTTCTTAAATGTGTGTATAACTCAGTAAAAAATGAAGGTATGCGAAAGACAATAGAAAATACTCGTATAGAAAACAACCATATAGTGTAATCAACAAGCATAGTCACCAAAGTTGATCGATGGCACACAAAAACTTAAACTTGAGTGGTTTCCTAAATGTTGCTATAACTCAACAAAGAATGAAGGTTCCCGAAAGATGATAGAAAATACACATACAAAATGGACAACTACGGCGCAATTCGCAATTGTAGTCAGTGTGGCTATAACTCAACAAAAAATGAAGGTTTACAAAAAGTGATAGAAAATATGCATATAAAATGCAAAACTACAGTGTAATCCATAATTGTAGTCACCATAGTTGATCGATCGCCCACGAAAACTCAAACAAGAGTGTTTTCCTAAATGCGCCTATAACTGAACAACAAATAAAAGTATGTGAAAGGCAATTAAATATATGGGTACAAAGTGTTCAACAACAATAAAATCTATAGTCGTAGTCACCAAAGTTAATCAATGGCCCATAGAAACTCAAACATCAGCGATTTCCCAAATGCAGCTATAGCTCAGCCAAAAAATGAAGGTTTACGAAAGGCGATAGAAAATACAAGTATAGAATGGATAACTATAATAAAATCCACAAGCGTAGTCACCAAAGTGTATCGATGGCCCAAAAAAACTCAAACACGAGCGGTTTCCTAAATGTGGCTATAACTCAATAATAAATGAACATTTGTGAAAGGCAATACAAAAATAGCATTCATAATGCACAAATACACTGTAATCCACAATCGTAGTCACCAAACTTGATCGATGTCCCATGAAACTCAAACACGAGTGGTTTCCTAAGTGCAGCTATAACTCAAGAAAAAATGAAGGTTCTTGAAAGGAGATAGAAAATACGCATATAAAATTCACAACTATAATGTAATCAAGAATCCTAGTCACCAATGTGGATCGATGGCCCAAGAAAACTTAAACATGATCAGTTTCCTAAATGTGGCTATAACTAAAAAAATAATGAAGGTTTCTAAGAGGAGGATAATACGCTTATCGAATTGACAACTACAGTGCAATCCATAATCGTAGTCATGAAAGTTGATCGATGGCCCAAAAAACTCAAACACGAGCTTCCTAACTATGACTATAATTCAAAAAAAATGAGGGTTCGTGAAAGGCGATAGAAAATATGTGTACAAAATTGACAATTACAATGCAATCCACAATTGTAGTCACCATGGTTGATCGATGGCCCACAAAAACTCAAACATGAGCAGTTTCCAAAGTGTAGCTATAACTCGACAAAAAATGCAGGTTCGTGAAAGGCGATATGAAATACGCATATAGAATGCCAAACTATAGTGTAATCCACAATCATAGTCACAAAACACAAGCGTTTTCCTAAATGTGGCTATAACTCAAGAAAAAATGAAGGTTAGTGAAAGGAGATTAAAAATATGCGTAAAAAATGCAAAACTAATGTATAATCACAATCATTGTCACCAAAATTGATTTATGGCGCACAAAAATTCAAACATGAGTAGTTTCTTAAATACGGCTATAACACAACAAAAAATGAAGGTTTGCAAAAGGCAATAGAAAGTTAGCGTTCATAATCCACAATTAAAGTGCAATCCACAATCGTAGTCACCAAAGTTGATCGATTGCCCACGAAAACTCAAACATGAGCGGTTTCCTAAATGCAGCTATAAATCAACAAAAAATGTAGGGTCATGAAAGGTGATAGAAAATATGCATACATAATGGATAACTACAGTGCAATCCACAATCATAGTCACCAAAGTTGATCGATAGCCTACGGAAAGTCAAACTCGAGCGTTTTCCTAAATGCGGCTTTAACTAAAAAAAAAAAAAAAAGGTTTGTTAAAGGCGAGTAAAAATATGTGTACAAAATGCACAACTACAGTACAATCCACAATCATAGTCACCAAAGTTGATGGATGGCCCACAAAAAACTCAAACATGCACATATTCTTAAATGCAGCTATAACTCAACAAAAAAGGTAGGTTCGCGAAAGGCAATAGAAAATACGTGTATAGAATGCACAACTATAGTGTAATCCACAAGCATAGTCACCAAAGATGATCGATGGCCCACGAAAACTCAAACTCAAGTGCTTTCCTAAATGCGGCTATAACTCAACAAAAAATGAAGGTTTCCTAAAGGCAATAGAAAATACACGTATAGAATGGAGAACTACAATGTATATCCACAATCGAAGTCACTAAAGTTGATCAATGGCCCACGAAAACTCAAACACAAGTTGTTTCCAAAGTGCAACTATAACTCGACAAAAAATGAAGGTTTGCGAAAGGTGGTAGAAAATACGCATATAAAATGCACAAATATAGTGTAATACACAATCTTAGTCACCAAAGTTGATTGATGGACCATGAAAATACAAACATGACCATTTTCCTTAATGAGATATAACTAAACAATAACTAAAGGTTCATGAAAGGCGATTAAAACTACATTTAAAAACTGGTTAATTAATGATAACTATTGTTCCAGTCACCAAAGTTGATTACGCTCACAAAACGAACATGAGCCGTTTCATCATATTATAACTTCATTAAAAATGAAGTAGTTCTGAAAGTCGCATGGTAAATACGCATATAGAATACTACAAACTACAATGTAATCTATAAGTGTAGTCACCCTGCTGATCGAGCGGCCCACCTAAAATTCAAACCGCCGTTTCCAAATACCGCTATGTTCAAAAAAGATTCGGCTTAGCCCATAGAAAACACGAAAGCATGATACTGACGAATATGCAACTAATAATCGTATCACCAAAGCTGACGGTCGGCTCGATGAAAACCAAATGTGAGCCTTCCTTAAATGGTAGTGACCAACAAAATGAAGGTTCACGAAAGGCGATAGAAAATACGCATATAGAACAGACAACTACAATGCAATCCACAGTCATAGTGACCAAGGTTGATTGATGGCCCACGAAAACTCAAACACGCGCGGTTTCCTAAATTCGGCTGTAACTCAACAAAAACTCAAGGTTCACAAAAGGCAATAGAAAATACACGTACAGAAAAGACACTACAATGCAATCCACAATCATAGTCACCAAATTTTATGATGGCCCACAAAATGTCAAAAATGAGCAGTTTCCTAAATGTGCCTATAACACAACAAAAAATGAATGTTCATGGAAGATGATAGAAAATACGAGTACATAATGAAAAACTACAGTGCAATCCACAATCGTAGTCCATTCTATACGTGTATTTTCTATCACATTTCATGAAACTTCATTTTTTGTTTAGTTATAGCCCCATTTAGGAAACCGCTCCAGTTTCAGTTTACATGGGCCATTGATCAACTTTGGTGACTATGCTTGCGGATTACACTGTAGTTGTGCATTCTATAAGTGTATTTTCTATCGCCTTTCGTGAACCTTCATTTTTTGTGTACTAGTAGCCACATTTAGGAAACCGCTCGTGTTTCAGTTTTCGTGGGCTATTGATCAACTTTCTTGACTACGATTGTGGATTGAATAGTAGTTGTCCATTCTAAACTCTTATTTTCTATCGCGTTTCATGAACCTCCATTTTTTATTGAGTTATAGCCATATTTAAGAAACTGCTTGTGTTTGAGTTTTTATGGGCCACTAATGAACTTGGTGACTACGATTGTGGATTGCACAATAGTTGTACGTTATGAACACTAATTTTCTATCGCCTTTCGCGAACCTTCATTTTTTGTTTAGATTATAGCTGCATTTAGAAAACTGATTGTGTTTTAGTTTTTGTGGACCATCAATCAACTTTGGTGACTACGCTGTTGGATTGTACTGTAGTTGTGCATTATGTACACATAATTTTAATCGCCTTTCACGAACCTTCATTTTTTGTTGAGTTAAAGCGGCATTTAGGAAAACACTCATGTTTGAGTTTTCATGGGCAATCGATCAACTTTGGTGACTACGATTGTGGATTGTAGTGTAATTGTCTATTCTATATGCTTATTTTCTATCACCTTTTGTGAACCTTCATTTTTTGTTGAGTTATAGCAGCATTTACGAAAAAGCTCATGTTTGAGTTTTTGTGCGCCATCAATAAACTTCGGCGACTCTAATTGTGGATTTCACTATAGTTGTGCATATTATACGTGTATTTTCTATCACCTTTCGCGAACCTTCATTTTTTCGTTGAATTATAGCCACACTAATGAAATCACTTGTGTTTAAGTTTTCTTTGGCTATAGATCAACTTTAGTTACTAGAATTGTGAATTGCACTATAATTGTCCATAATCTACATGTATTTTCTATCGCCTTTCGTGAACCTTCATTTTTTGTTGAGTTATAGGCACATTTAGGAAATCGATCAAGTTTATGTTTTCATGTGCCATTGATCAACTTTGGTGACTATGCTTGTTGATTACACTATAAGGTTGCATTCTATATTACTATTTTCTTTCACCTTTATTAAACCACTCGAGTTTGAGATTTCATGGGCCATCGATTAACTTTGGTGACTATGCTTGTGGATTACACTATAGTTGTGCATTTCATACACACATTTTCTATCACCTTTCACGAATCTTCATTTTTTGTTGAGTTATAGCCGCCTTTAGGAAACAGCTCATGTTTGAGTTTTTTTGGGCCATCGATCAACTTTGGTGACTATGATTGTCGATTGTACAGTAGTTGTGTATTCTGTATGCATATTTTTCATCGCCTTTCATAAACCTTGATTTTTATTTGAGTTATAGCCGCATTTAGGAAAATACCCATGACTTTTCGTGTGCCATCGATCAACTTTCGTAACTACGATTGTGGATTACATTGTAGTTGTGCATTCTATATGCGTGTTTTCTATCGGCATTTGCAAAACTTCATTTTATTTTAAGTTATAGTGGCATTTATGAAACCGCTCGAGTTTGAGTTTTCATGGGCCATCGATCAACTTTCGTGACTACGCTTGTGGATTACAATGTATTTGTCCATTTTGTATGCGTATTTTCTATCGCCTTTCGTGAAATATCATTTTTTGGGGAGATACAACCGCATTTATGAGATCGCTCATGTTTGAGCTTTTGTGGGCCATCAATCAACTTTGGTGACTATGATTGTGTATTGTTCCATTTTGTACACATATTTGTAATCGCCTTTCACAAACCTTCATTTTTTGTTGAGTTATAGCCGCACTTGGGAAATCGCTCATGTTTGAGTTTTCATAGGCCAGTAACCAACTTTGGTGATTACGATTGCTGATTACATTGTAGTTATGCATTCTATTGGTTTTCATGAACGTTCATTTGTTGTTCAGTTATAGCTGCATTAGGAAGTCCCTTATGTTTGAGTTTTTGTGGGCCATTGATCAACTTTGGTGACTACAATTGTGGATTATACTATAGTTTTCCATTCTATATGCATATTTTTAATCGCCTTTCACGAATCTTCATTTTTTGTTGAGTTATATCCGCATTTAGGAAAACACTCTTGTTTGAGTTTTTGTGGGCCATTGATCAACTTTAGTGACTACCATAGTGGATTGCACCATTGTTGTCCATTCTGGACCGCGTATTTTCTATTGCCTTTTGTGAACATTCATTTTTTGTTCAATTATAGCAACATTTATTAAACCTCTCCAACTTGAGTTTTTGTGGGCCATTAGTCAACTTTGGTCACTACGATTGTGGATTGTGTTAGAGTTCTACATTTTGTAAGCATATTTTTAATCGCCTTTCACGAAACTTCATTTATTGTTCAGTTATAGGCGCATTTAGGAAACCGGTAGTGTTTGAATTTTTGTGGGCCATCGATCAACTTTGGTGACTACGCTTATGGATTACACTATAGTTGTGCATTCTATACGCATATTTTCTATTGCATTTCGCGAACCTTCATTTTATGTTGATTTACAACTGAATTTAGGATTATATTTTCTATCTAGGTGTACTTAGAAGGATTATATTTTTCAGGGGTTCTTGCATGTTGGTGAAAAAGGAGTTTTTCAAAAAGAGGAGGATCTGGATCTACTCAGAATGACATTCTCTCAAAAACCCATTTCTTGGATTATTCATATAAATATTCAAAAAAAATTCCTCTCTTACCTCTACTGGTTGTAGTTTTAAAAAACCTCTATCTTTTTCAAGAACACCTTTTTTTCATAAAACGAACAGTCTAAATCTCTTCAACAAACGAGCACCTATAAAACTCATATTTTCTATTTTCCCAACAAAAATTATCTCGTAGATTCTATTTTTTAGGGGTTCTTACATGTTGGTGAAAAATAAAAGAGGACGATATGGATTTACTAAGAATGACATTCTCTATAAAATCCATTTTTTTGATTTTTCAGAAAAAGATTAAAATTTTTTGCCTCTGTTAGCTCTACTACTTCTACTTTAAAAAAACTCTATCCTTTTTAGGAACAAATGATGGACGACTGGGTCTCTTTAGCACATGAGCGCCTATGAATCCCATATTTTTGATTTTCCCAAAAAAAAATTGTTTTGTAGATTTTATTTTTGAGGGGTTCTTCCATGGTGGTGAAAAAATAATATTTTTTCAAAAAAAGGACGATTTGGATTTACTTAGAATGACATTCTCTACAAAATCCATTTCTCAAACCTTTCATAAAAAGATTCAAAAAATTTGCCTCTGTTACATCTACTGCTTTTACTTTTTGAAAAAATCTATCTTTTTTAAAAACTAATTTAAAAAAAAAATGGACGATTTGGGTGTCTTTAGCTTTCAAGCACCTATAAAACCCATATATTTTATTTTCCCAAAAAAAATTGTTACGATTCTATTTTTGAGGCATTCTTGGATCTTAGAGCATTTTCGTAAATGTGGTAATAACTCAAAAAAAATATAGGCTCGTGAAAGGCGATTAAAAATATGGGTACAAAATGCAAAACTACAATACAATCCAAAATCATTTTCTTTAAGTTGATTGATGGCCCACGAGAACTCAAACACGAGCATTTTTCCTAAATGCTATAACTCAATAACAAATGAAGCTTCGTGAAAGACGATTAAAAATATGCATATAGAATGCACAACTCCATTACAATCAAATTTAGTGACTGTGATTATAGATTGTATTGGAATTATGCATTCTGCATACTAATTTTCTATCACCTTTTGTGACCCTTCATTTTTTGTTGAGTTATAGCTGCGTTTAGAAAACTGCTCACGTTTGAGTTTTTGTAGGACATCGATCGACTTTGGTGACCACGATTATGGATTATATTGTAGTTTTACATTATGCACTCTAATTTTCTTTTGCCTTTCCTGAACCTTCATTTTTTGTTGAGTTTTAGCCACATTTAGGAAACCTCTCGTGTTTGAGTTTTCATGGGCCATCTTTCAGCTTTGGTGAGTATGATTGTAAATTGTACTACAGTTATGCATTTTGCACACTAATTTTCCATTGCCTTTTGCGAATGTTCATTTTTTCCTAAGTTATAGTTGCATTTAGGAAACCTCTCATGTTTGAGTTTTCATGGGCCATCGATCAACTTTGGTGACTATGATTGTGGATTGTACTATAGTTGTGCATTTTGCACGCTAATTTTGCATCACCTTTCATGAACTTTCAATTTTCATTCAGTTATAGCTGCATTTACGAAACTCCTTATGTTACTACGATTGTGGATTGTGTTGAAGTTGTGAATTCTACACACTAATTTTCCATCACCTTTCACGAACCTTCATCTTTTGTTGAGTTATATATAGTTGCATTTAGCAAACTGATCTTGTTTGAGTTATTGTGGGGCATCGATCAACTTTAGTGACTACGATTGTGGATTGTACTACAATTATGCATTATGCATGCTAATTTTCCATCGCCTTTCAGGGACCTTCATTTTTGTTGAGTTATAGCCTCATTTAGAAAACTGACCATGTTTCAGTTTTCGTGGGACACTGATCAACTTTGGTGACTACGATTGTGGATTGTAATGTAGTTGTGCATTTTGTATGCTAATTTTTTGTTGCCTTTCGTGAACCTTCATTTCTTGTTGAGTTATTGTTGCATTTAGGAAACCACTTGTGTTTGAGTTTTCATGGGCCATTGTTCAACTTTGGTGACTACAATTGTGGATTGTACTATAGTTATAAATTCTGCACAATAATTTACCATCGCCTTTCGCGAACCTTCATTTTTTGTTGATTTATAGCTACATTTAGGAAACCACTCGTGTTTGAGATTTCATGAGCCATCAATTAAATTTGGTAACTACGATTGTGGACTGTACTACAGTTGTCCATTTTGCACTCTAATTTTCCATCTCCTTTCATGAGCTTTTATTTTTCATTGAGTTATAGCCACATTTACAAAACCGCTCGTGTTTGAGTTTTCATGGGCCATCAATCAACTTTGGTGACTATGATTGTGGATTGTACTGCAGCTATGCATTATGTATGCTAATTTTCCATTGCCTTTGACAAACCTTCACTTTTTTTTAGTTATAGCTGATTTAGGAAACTCTTGTGTCTGAGTTTTCATCTGCCATCAAGCATTTTTTATGACTACGAGTATGGATTGTACTACATTTGTACATTTTGCATGCTAATTTTCCATCAACTTTTGCGAACCTTCATTTATTCTTGAATTATAGACGCATTTAGATAACCGCTTGTGTTTGAGTTTTTGTGGGCCATTGATCAACTTCGATGACTATGATTGTGGATTGTACTACATTTGTGAATTCAACATGCTAATTTTTCATTTCCTTTTGTGAACCTTCATTTTTTATTGAGTTATAGCCGCATTTAGGAAAGCACTCGTGTTTGAGTTTTCATGGGCCATCAATCAACTTTGGTGACTACGATTGTGTATTATACTGCAGTTGTGCATTTTGCACCTTAATTTTCCATCGCCTTTGACTAACCTTCATTTTTTTTTCAGTTACAGCCGCATTTATGAAACCACTTGTGTTTGAGTTTTCGTGGGCCATCAATAGGCTTTGGTGACTATGATTGTGGATTGTACCGTAGTTTTGCATTCTGCATGCTAATTTTCCATCACCTTTCATGAACCTTCATTTTTTGTTGAGTTATAGCGGCATTTAGGAAACCTCTCATGTTTTATCTTTTGTGGGCCATCTTTCAACATTGGTGACAACGATTGTGGAATGTACTGCAGTTATGTGTTTGTAAGCTAGTTTTCCATTGCCTTTGATGAACCTTCCTTTTTTCCTGAGTTATAGCTGCATTAGGAAATCACTCATGTTTGAATTTTTATGGGTTATCGATCAACTTATGTGACTACAATTGTGGATTGTACTTCAGTTGTGCATTCTACAGGTTAATTTTCCATCACCTTTCGTAAACCTTCAATTTTTGTTTAGTTATAGCTGCATTTAGGAAAACACTCATGTTTGAGTTTTCGTGGGCCATTGATGAACTTTAGTGAGTACAATTGTGGATTGTAATGAAATTGTACATTTTGCTGGCTAATCTTCCATCACTTTTTGTGAACCATCATTTTTTGTTCAGTTATAGCCGCATTTAGGAAACCGCTCAATTTTGAGTTTTTGTGGGCCATTGATCAACTTTGGTGACTACGATTATGGGTTGTACTATACTTGTTCATTTAGGCTAATTTTCCATCACCTTTCACAAACCTTCATTTTTTTTTGTGTTATTGCCGCATTTAGGAAACCACTCGAGTATTCGCACTCAATTAATAAACTTTGGTAACTACGGTTGTCGATTATACTGTAGTTGTGCATTATGGACGCTAATTTTCCATTGCCTTTTGTGAACCTTCATTTTTTGTTGAGTTATAGCCGCAATTAGGAAACCGCTCATGTTTGAGTTTTTTGTGGGCCGCCGATCAACTTTGGTGACTACGATTGTTGGTTGTACTCTAGTTGTGCATTTTGCACACTAATTTTCCATCATCTTTCTCGAATCTTGATTTTTGTTGAGTTATAGCTGCATTCAGGAAACCACTCGTGTTTGAGTATTCGTCGGCCATCGATCAACTTTAGTGACTACGATTGTGGATTGTATTGCAGTTGTTCATTCTGCATGGTAATTTTCCCTCGACTTTGGCCAACCTTTATTTTTTGTTGAGTGATTGCCGCATTTAGGAAACTTATCGTATTTGAGTTATTTTGGTCCGTCAATTCAATTTTGTGACCACGATTGTGGATTGTACTATAGTTATGTATTCTGCAAGCTAATTTTCTATCACCTTTTCCCAACCTTCATTTTTTGTTGAATTATAGCCACATTTCTGAAACCACTCGTGTTTGAGTTTTTGTGCGTCAATGATCAACTTTGGTGACTATGATTATGGATTCTACTATAGTTTTGCATCATTCTATGTGTTAATTTTATATTGCCTTTTGTGAACCTTAATTTTTTGTTGAGTTATAGTCACATTTGGGAAAACGCTCGTGTTTGAGTTTTCATGGGCCATCAATAAACTTTGGTGACTACGATTGTGGATTGCATTGCATTTGTGCATTTTGCACGCTAATTTTCCATCATGTTTTGCAAATCTCCATTTTTGTTGACTTATAGCCACATTTAGGATACCGCTCGTGTTTGAGTTTTCATGGACCATCCATCTTTGGTGACTGTGATTGTGGATTGTACTCCAGTAGTGCATTCTACAATCTAATTTTTCATTGCCTTTCGTGAACCTTCATTGTTTTGAGTTATAACCACAATTAGGAAACCATAAGTTTTTGAGATTTCGTCAGCAATCGATCAACTTTGGTGACTATGATTGTTGATTGTACTGTAGTTATGTATTTCATGAACCTTTATTATTTGTTGAGTTATAGCTATATTTAGGAAATCACTCGTGTTTGAGTTTTCGTGGTTCATCGATCCACTTTGATGACTACAATTATGGATTGTACTACAGTTGTGCAATCTAACACTAATTTACCATCGCCTTTCGTGAACCTTCATTTTTTGTTGAGTTATAGTTACATTTAGGAAATTGGTCGTGTTTGAATTTTTGTGGGCCATCGATCAGCTTTGGTGACTACAATTGTGGATTGTACTACAGTTGTGCATTTTGCATGATAATTTTCCATCACCTTTCACCAACCTTTATTTTTTAGTGAGTTATAGCCATATTTAGGAAACTGCTTGTGTTTGAGTTTTCACAGGTCGTTCATTAACTTTGATTACTATGATTGTGGATTGTGCTAAGTTGTGCATTTTGCACGCTAATTTTCTATAGCAATTCTTGAACCTTCTTATTTTTTTGAGTTATAGTCGCATTTAGGATACTGATCATGTTTGAATTTTCATGGGCCATCAATCAACTTTGGTGACTACGATTGTGGATTGTACTACAGTTGTGCATTCTGCATGCTAATTTTCCATTGCCTCTAGCCAAACTTTATTTTTTGTTGAGTTGTAGCTGCATTTAGGAAACTGCTCGTGTTTGAGTTTTCATGGGCCATCGATCAACTTTGGTGACTATGATTGTGGATTGTACTGCCGTTGTGCATTATTCTGCATGCTAATTTTCCATCACCTTTCACAAACTTCCATTTTTTGTTGAGTTATAGCCATATTTAGGAAACCGCTTGCGTTTGAGTTTTCATGGGCCATCAATCAAATTTGGTGACTATGATTATGGTTTTTACTGTAGTTGTCCATTTTGCACACGAATTTTCCATCGCCTTTCACAAACCTTCATTTTTTGTTGAGCTATAGCCACATTTTGGAAACTGCTCGCGTTTGAGTTTCTGTGGGGCATCGATGAACTTTGGTGACTATGATTGTGGATTGTACTACAGTTGTGCATCATTCTACATGCTAATTTTAAATCGCATTTTGCGAACCTTCATTTTTTGTTAAGTTATAGGCGCATTCACCAAACTGCTTGTGTTTGAGTTTTCATGGGCCATTGATCAACTTTGCTGAATACAATTGTTAATTGTACCATTGTTTTGCATTCTGAATGTTAATTTTCCATCGTCTTTCACAAACCATAATTTTTTGTTATGTTATAGCCACATTTAGAAAACCGCTCGTCTTTGAGTTTTTATGGGCCATCGATCAACTTTGGTGACTATGATTGTTGATTGTACTGCTATTGTGCATTTTGCACTCTAATTTTCCATCACCTTTCGCTAACCTTCATTTTTTGTTTAGTTATAGCCGCATTTAGTAAACCACTCGCGTTTGAGTTTTTGTGGGCCATTGATGAACTTTGGTAACTACGATTATGGATTGTAGTAGTGTAGCATTCTACATGCTAATTTTCCATCCCCTTTCATGAAGCTTCAATTTTCTTTGAGTTATTGCCACACATAAGAAACCACTCGTGTTTGAATTTTTGTTGGCCATCGATAAACTTTGGTTTGTTTGATTGTGGATTTTACAACAGTTTTACATTTTGCATGCTAATTTTTCATCGCCATTCATCAACCTTCATTTTTTTTAAAGTTATACCCGCATTTAGGAAACCATCCCTATTTGAGTTTTTGTGGGCCATCGGCCAACTTTGGTGACTACGATTGTGGATTGTACTACAATTGTGCACAACTACAGTGTAATCCACAATCGTAGTCACCGAAGTTGATTGATATAGACCACGAAAACTCAAACACAAGCATTTTACTAAATGCGGCTATAACTAAAATAAAAAATAAAGGTTCATGAAAGGTGACTAAAAATATGCATATAGAATGCACAACTATAGTACAATCCACAATCATAGTCACTAAACTTCAATGGCTAACAAAAACTCAAACATGAGCAATTTCCTAAATGCGGCTATAACTCAACAAAAAAGGAATGTTCATGAAAGGCGAATGAAAATATGCAGACAGAATGGACAACTATAGTTCAATGCAAAATTGTAGTCACGAAAATTGATAGATGGTCCACAAAAACTAAAACATGAGCGGTTTGCTAAGTGCGTCTATAATTCAATGAAAAATGAAGGTTCGCGAAAGGCGATAGAACATACACGTATTGAATGCACAACTACAGTGTAATCCACAATTGTAGTCATCAAAGTTGATTGATTGCCCAGAAAAACTAAAACATGATAGTTTTCCTAAATGCGGCTATAACTCAACAAAAATTGAAGGTTCATGAAAGGAAAAAATAAAAATATGTGTATAGAATGCACAACTATAATACAATCCACAATCATAGTCACCAAAATTGATTGATGGCCCACAAAAACTTAGACATGAGTGGTTTCCTAGATGCGTCTACAACTCAACAAAGAGTGATAGAAAATACATGTATAGAATGGACAACTACACTGTAATCCATAATCATAGTCCCCAAAGTTGATCAAATTTGATTGATGGCCTAGGGAAAACTCAAACACAAGCCTTTTGCTAACTGCGAGTACAACTCAAAAAAAAGAAGGTTTAGGAAAGGTGATAGAAAATTCACATATATAATGCACAATTAATGTGTAATCCACAAGTGTACTCACCAAACTTGATTGATGACCCACAAAAACTCAAACTCGAGCAATTTCCTAAATGCAGCTATAACTCAACAAAAAATGGAGGTTTACAAAATCTGATAGAAAATTAGCATTCATAATGCACAACTACAGTGCAATGCACAATTGTAGTCACCAAAGTTGATCGATGGCCCACGAAAACTCAGACACGAGCATTTTCATAAATGCAGGTATAACTGAAAAAAAAATGAAGGTTCATGAAAGGCGATTAAATATATGCATACATAAAGCACAACTACAGTACAATCGACAATTGTAGTGACCAAAGTTTGTCGATGGCCCACAAAAACTCAAACATGAGCAGTTTGATAAATGCAACTATAACTCAACCAAAACTTAAACATGAGCACTTTCCGAAGTGTAGTTACAACTCAATGAAAAATGAAGGTTCGCGAAAGCCAATAGAAAATACACGTATAGAAGCACAACCATAGCATAATCCACAACTGTAGTCACCAAAGTTGATCGATGGCCCAAAAAAACTCAAACATGAGCGGTTTCCTAAATGTGGCTATAACTCAATAAAAATTGTAGGTTCCCCAAAAGAAATAGAAAATACACGTATAGAATGCACAACTACAGTGTAATCCACAAGCGTAGTCACCAAAGTAGATCAATGGCCAACAAAAATTAAAACATGTGTGGTTTCCTAAATGCCGCCATAACTCAAAAAAATGAAGGTACGCGAAAGGCGATAGAAAATTAGCATTCATAATGAACAACTGCAGTGCAATCCACAATCAAAGTCACCAAAGTTCATCAATGGCCTACGAAAACTCAAACACAAGCAGTTTCCTAAATTTGGCTATATCTCATCGAAAGATGAAGGTTCACAAAAAGTGATAGAAAGTACGCGTATAGATTGGACAACTATAGAGCAATCCAATGTCATAGTCACCAAAGTTGATTGATGGCCCACAAAAACTCAAACATGAGAGGTTTGCTAAGTGTGGCTATAACTCAACAAAAAATTAAGTTTCGCAAAAGGTGAGAGAAAATATGCATTTAGAATGTATAACTATAGTGTAATCAACAATTGTAGACACCAAAGTCCCCAAGGGTCGCACATACACTCCCTTGAGGGAGCCCAAAAACTATATGACCCAGGGCAATTCAAACCGTCATAGATAATGCCTTCTGTGCTTACCACCGAGCTAAAGGACATAAGACATCGTCCTGTCGACAACTCAAAAATATTGTGTAAGACATTATCGACAGTTGAATAATCGAATTGGGTGGGCCATAATTTCCATCAAATGCCAACCATACCATTCATAAGAACCCATTGCAAGACCATGGTTCTAATAATACTTCCACGTTAGGTCCTAAGACAAACAATAATCAAGCCAATTACGCCTACGCCCATTATGACTATTCCAGTGGACCTACTATAAACAATGTCCGAACTGATGATGAATACATCAACACCATTACAATCAAATGAGCACCCCAATGCAATGCCACTACTCAAAGTGGCAAGGTCACCATAGCTGGTCCGCCTCCCGCTAGGAAACCTAAGATTACCATACCTGGTCCATCTCCTAGGCAATCACAACTTGCGTCGACCACAAAGCAATGGCAACCTAAGAGGTAGTTTAACCATCGACTAGCTTGGAAACACTCCCATGCAGATTTCCATACTTGAGTTGCTTTGCATCTCTTCCACGCATAAGGCTATCTTGGATAAAACCATGCAAGAGTCATCCGTCCCTAAGGATATTGATTTCAACCAATTTGAGACCATGGTGGGATACCTCACTACAACTCACCATGTCACCTTTTCTGATCAAGATTAGTCGTCACCCAAGACTAACCATAATGATGCATTACACATTGAAACAAAGAGTATAGTCAGAAAAGAAAATGATGAAGAACGTTCTTGACAAGGCGTTATTTCTATTCCTAGTAGTCTGGGACCAGTCATTGTGTATACAACTTGCCAGGTGTTGGATCTAGAATTACCTTACAACATCTTGCTCGATCACCCATGGATTCATGCCCTAAAAGTCGTTCCCTCCACATATCACCAATGGTTAAAATTCCCATTTGACGGCACAGAAATCACCATATATGGAGACCCCGACCCTTTTCAATATTGCACCAACCTAAGGGGTATTTCTAAAAATCGAGTGCCCATCAATCGAGAAGCTCCTAGCTCATCTTCTTCCAAATACATAGACTCATCCACACTAGCATCATCATCCATGTCCACTCCGTCCACATCTTCCACACTTCCTAAGGATGTGTCCAATGACAAGATCCAGGACCTATGATGTGGAGAATTCAAACTACATACGACATATAGCATCACAACAATACCCAAGTCTCTGAAGGTCTATGGTTGACCATGTTTTAGAATGGAACCCTAAGAAATTTTCAAAGTTCCACAAAAAATAGTTTTCATAAATGGGGAGACATGAGGAATGAGGACCTTGTAGATATTATAGGATGGCTCTATAAAGAAATGGCCAACCTACCCCCATTACATGTTAAGAAATATGGCAAGGGATATGACATGATGAAGGCTAAGGGCTACGATGGCACTAGTGGCCTAGGCAGAAATAAAACTGGATGAAGAGAGCCCATAAAATATTTCAAAATACCAAAGTATCTTGGATTAGGGTATTGCCCGACAATGACGACCAACGTACCAATGGACTTTCGAGTGAGTGCATGCATGCTTCGGAAAGTGCCGAGACTACTAAGGAAACCTTTATCGATAGCGACTCCCAAGAGTGGGAATTATAGCCAAATGTAAAACCATTTAAACAAAAGTTACGCAAAATGCATCCTTAGGTCGCTCTACTGGTCAAGGCTGAGTTGAAAAAACTTCTAGACATTGAGTTCATACGATCTATTGATTATGTTTAATGGATATCTAACCTTGTGCCAGTAACAAACCCAAATGGAATGATCTGAGTCTGTACATATTGCTGGAATGTCATTCCATTTGGTCTTAAAAATGTAGCCACCACATATCAGAGGGCTATGACAACAATCCTTCATGACATGATGCATAAAATAATGGAAGATTATGTAGACGAATTTCTGGCTAAATCAATAACAAGAAAAGATCATCTGAAGGTGTTAGACACACTTTTCAAGAGACTAGAAGAATACAAAGTCCGACTGAATCCTAAGAAATGTGTCTTTGGCGTAACATTGGGTAAACTCTTGTGATACATAGTTTCTCGAAGAGGCATTGAAGTTGATCCAGAAAAAGTCAAAGCCATCAGTCACATGCCTCCTCCTAGAGGAATAAGTGAACTTAGGACATTACAGGGCAGTTGTCTTTGTAGCTCAGAAGCTAAGACATTACATGTTGAGCCATCAGACACAGTTGGTAGCAAAGATTGTCTTTGCAATTCTTTCCTAAATGCGGCTATAACTCATCAAAAAATGAAGTTTCGCATAAGTTGATGGAAAATTACCATGCAGAATACCCAACTATAGTATAATCCACAATTGTGGTCACCAAATTTAATCGATGGCCAACAAAAAATCAAACATGAGTGGTTTCACAAATGTGGCTATAACTCAAGAAAAAATGAAGGTTCATGAAAAGTGATTGAAAATTAGCATGCAAAATTTACAACTGCAGTACAATCCAGAATCCTATGCACCAAAGTTGATCGACAACCCATGAAAAATAAAACACGATCGATTTCATAAATGCGGCTATAACTCAACAAAAAGTGGATGTTTGCGATCCACAATCATGGTAACCAATGTGGTCACCGATGACCAAGGAAAACTGAAACACAAGTGATTTCATAAATGCAGCTATAACTCAACAAAAAGTGAATGTTCAGGAAAGGTGATGAAAATTTAACGTACATAATGCAAAACTACAGTACAATCTACAATAGTGGTCCTCAAAGTTGATCAATGGCCCAAGAACACTCAAATACAATAATCTAACTCAACAAAAAATGAAGGTTCATGAAAGGCAATGGAAAATTAGCGTGGAAAAATGCACCACTACAATACAATCCACAATTGTAGTCACCAAAGTTGATCGATGGCCCATTAAAACTCAAACATGAGTGGTTTCCTAAATGCGGCTATAGGTCAAGAAAAAATAAAGGTTCGCAAAAGGTAATGGAAAATCAGCGTGCAAATTCCAAAACTGTAATACAATTGTAGTCACCAAAGTTGATCAATGGCCCATGAAAAATAAAACACGAATGGTTTCCTAAATGCTGCTGTAACTTAGGAAAAAATGAGGTTTGGTAAAGGCAATGGAAAATTAGAATGCAGAATGTACAACTACCATATAATCCACAATCGTAGTCACCAAAGTTGATTGATGGCCCATGAAAAATTGAAACATGAGTGGTTTCCTAAATGCAGCTATAACTGAACAAAAAATGAAAGTTGGTGAAAGGCGATGGAAAATTCGTGTGCAAAATGCACAACTGCAGTACAATCCAGAATCGCAGTCACCAAAGTTGATTGATGGCCATTGAAAACTAAAAGATGAGTGGTTTCCTAAATGTGGCTATAACTCAATAAAAAATGAAGGTTCAAGAAACGTGCTTGAAAATTAGTGTGTAGAATGTACAACTGTTGTACAAACTACAATTGTAGACACCAAAAATTGACTGATGGCCCACAAAAACTCAAACACGAGTGGTTTCCTAAATGCGGTTATAACTCAACAAAAAATGAAGATTCTCAAAAGGCGATGGAAAGTTTGCGTGCAGAATGTGCAACTGCAGTACAATCCAAAATTGTAGTCACCAAAGTTGATTGATGGCCCATAAAAACTCAAACACGAGCAGTTTCCTAAATGTGGCTATAACTAACCAAAAAATGAATGTTCGTGAAAGGAAATGGAAAATTAGTGCGCAAAATGCAGAACTATAGTATAAACAACAATTGTAGTCAGCAAAGTCGATTGATTGCCCACAAAAACTCAAACACAAGTGGTTTCCTAAATGGGGCTATAACTCAACAAAAATTCAAGGCTCATGAAAGGCGATGGAAAATTAGTGTTCAGAATACACAACTATAGTATAATCCAATATCCTAGTCACCAAATTTGATCGATGACCTGTGAAAACTCAAACACGAGTGGTTTGCTAAATACGGCTATAACTCAATAAAAAATGAAGGTTCACAAAAGGTGATTGAAAATTAGCATGTTGAATGCACAACTGCACTAAAATCCACTATCATAGTCACCAAAGTTGATCGGTGGACCACGAAAACGCAAACACATGGGTTTCCTAAATGCGGATATAACTCAACGAAAAATGAAGGTTCACGAAAGGCGGTAGAAAATTAGCATGTAGTATGCACAACTATAGTATAATCCAAAATTTTAGTCACAAATGTTGATCGATGTCCCACAAAAAACTCAAACATGAGCGGTTTCCCAAATATAGCTATAACTCAACAAAAAATGAAGCTTGGCAAAAGGGGTTGGAAAATTAGTGTGTGGAATGCACAACTGCAATACAATCCACAATCATAGTCACCAAAGTTGATTGATGCCCCACGAAATCTCAAACACGAGCGGCTTTGTAAATGTGGCTATAACTCAACAAAAAATGAAGGTTCACAAAAGGTGATGAAAAATTAGCATGCAGAATGCACAACTGGAATACAATCCACAATCGTAGTCACCAAAGTTGATTGATGGCTGATGAAAACTCAAACATGAGCGGTTTCCTAAATGTGGCTATAACTTAACAAAAAATGAAAGTTCGTGAAAGCCGAAGGAAAATTAGCATGCAAAATGCAGAACTGTAGTACAATCAACAATCGTTGTCACCAAAATATCAAACACATGCGGTTTTTTAAATATGACTACAAGTCAACAAAATATGAAGGTTGTTGAAAGAGGATTGAAAATTATTGTGTAGAATGCACAACTATAGTACAATCCACAATTGTAGTCACCAAAGTTGATCGATGTCACACAAAAACTCAAACATGAGCAGTTTCCTAAATGCGGCAATAACTCAAAAAAAAATAATGTTCATGAAAGGCAATGGAAAATTAGAGTGTAAAATGCATAGCTACAATGCAATCCACAATCCTACTCACCAAAGTTGATTGATGGCCCATGAGAACTCAAACATGAGTGTTTCCTAAGTGTGGCTATAACTCAACACAAATTGAAGGTTCAAGAAAAGTGATGGAAAATTAGTGTGCAGAATGCACAGCTAGACTACAATCGACAATCGTAGTCACCAAAGTTGATTGATGGCCCACAAAAACATAAACATGAGTGGTTTCCTAAATGTGGCTATAACCCAACACAAAATGAAGGTTCACAAAAGGTGATGGAAAATTAGCGTGCAGTATGTAGAGCTATAGTACAACCCACAATCATAGTCACCAAAGTTGATTGACACCCCACAAAAACTCAAACACTAGTGGTCTCCTAAATGTGGTTATAACTCAACACATTATGAAAGTTTGCAATACATGATGGAAAATTAGCATGTAGCATGCACAACTGCAATACAATCCACAATCGTGGTCATTAAAATTGATCTATGGCCCACGAAAACTCAAACATGAATAGTGTCCTAAATGTGGCTATAACTCAACAAAGAATGAATGTTCATGAAAGATGATGGAAAATTACAATGCAGAATGCACAACTATGTTACTATCCATAATCGTGGTCACCAAATTTAATCGATGGCCCAAGAATTTTCAAAAATTGGCCTACAAAAACTCAAACATGAGCGGTTTCCTAAATGCGGCTATAACTCAACGAAAAAATAAGGTTCACGAAAGTTCAAATAACATACACATAGAGAATGGACAACTACAATGCCATCCACAATCGTAGTTACCAAAGTTCATCTATGGCCTACAAAAACTGACACACATGAGCAGTTTCCTAAATACGGCTATAACTGAACGAAAATGGAAGGTTCGTAAAAGGGCATAGAAAATACGTATATAGAATTCACAACTACGTTGTAATCCACAATCATAGTCACCAAAGTTGATCAATGGCCCATGAAAATTAAAACATGAGCGATTTCCTAAATGCAACTATAACTCAACAAAACATCAAGGTTCGCGAAATGCGATAGAAAATATGCGTATAGAATATACAATTACAGTGTAATCCACAAGCGTAGTCACCAAAGTTGAAAGATGGCCCAAGGAAACAAAAACACATGTGGTTTTCCTAAGTGCAGATATAACTGAATGAAAAATTAAGGTTCACGAACGGCGATAGAAAATACACGAATATAATGCACAAGTACAGTTTAATCCACAATCGTAGTCACGAAAGTTGATTGATGGCCCACAAAATGTCAAACATGAGTAGTTTCCTAAATGTGGCTATAACCCAACAAAAAGTGAAGGTTCATGAAAGGCTATAAAAAATACATGTATAGAATGCTAAACTACACAATCCACAAGCCTAGTACCAAAATTGATCGATCACCCACAAAAAATCAAACGTGAGCGATTTCCTAAATATAGATATAACTTTAGAAAAAAGGAAGATTCACGAAAGGGAATAGAAAATATGCGTATAGAATTAACAACTACAATGCAATCCACAATTGTTGTCACCAAAGCTGATCGATGGTCAACAAAAACTCAAACATGAGCGGTTTCCTAAATACGGTTATAACTAAACGAAAAATGAAGGTTCATGAAAGGGGATAGAAAATACGCATATAGAATTAACAACTATAGTGCAATCCAAAATCGTTGTGACCAAAGTTGATCAATGGCCCACGAAAACTCAAACACGAGCAGTTTCATAAATGCAGCTATAACTCAACAAAAAATGAGGGTTCATGAAAAGAGAGAAAATATGTGTATAGAATGCACAACTACAGTGAATTCACAATCGTAGTCACCAAAGTGGATTGATAGCGCAAAAAAATTCAAACATGAGCATTTTCCTGAATGCAGCTATAACTCAACAAAAAATGAAGGTTCATGAAAGGTGATTAAAAATATGCATATAGAATACACAACTATAGTATAATCCACAATCGTAGTCACCAAAGTTGATCAATGGCCCATGAAAACTCAAACATGAGTGGTTCCCTAACTGCGGGTATAACTCAATAAAAAATGAAGGTTGATGAAAGGTTATAGCAAATACCCATACATAATGGACAACTACAGTGCAATCCACAATCGTAGTAACCAAACTTGATTGATGGCCCATGAAAACACAAACACAAGCCATCTCGTAAGTGCGGCTATAACTCAAAGAAAAAATAATGTTCCTGAAAGGAAATAGAAAATACGCATATAGAATGCACAGCTACAGTCTAATCCACAATTATAGTCACCAAAGTTAATCGATATCTCATGAAAACTCAACAAAATATGAAGGTTCGTGAAAGGCAATATAAAATACACATATAGAATGCACAACTATAGTGCAATCCACACGCGTAGTCACCAAAGTTGATCGATGCCCCATGAAAACTCAAACTTGAGCGGTTTCGTAAATATGGCTATAACTCAAAATAAAATGAAGGTTTATGAAAGGTGATTAAAAATATTCATACAAAATGCACAACTATAGTACAATCCACAATCATAGTCACCAAAGTTGATCGATGGCCCATTAAAACAAAAACATTAGTTGTTTCCTAAATGTGGCTATAACTCAACAAAAAATGAAGGCTTGCAAAAGGCGAGAAAATACACGTAGAGAATGGACAACTACAGTGCCATCCACAATCGTAGTCACCAAACTTGACTAATGGCCCACGAAAGCTGAAACATGAGCGGTTTCTTAAGTGCAATTATAGCTCAACAAAAAATGAATTTTCATGAAAGGCGATAGAAAATACGCGTATAGAATGCACAACTATAGTGTAGTTCACAATCGTAGTAACTGAAGTTGATCCATGCCCACAAAAAGTCAAACAAGAGCATTTTCTAAATGTGCCTATAAATCAACAAAACATGAAGGTTAGTGAAAGGTTGTAGATAGTACACGTAAAGAATGCACAACAACAGTGCAATCCACAATTGTAGTCACCAAATTTGATTGATGGCCCACAAAAACTCAAACACGAGTAGTTTCTTAAGTGTGGCTATAACTTAATGAAAAGTGAAGCTTTGCGAAAGTCGTTAGAAAATACGCTTATAGAATGAAAAACTATAGTGTAATCCACAATCATAGTCACCAAAGTTGAACGATGGCGCACAAAAACTCAAACACGAGCAGTTTCCAAAATGCGGTTATAACTCAACCAAAATAAAGATTCATGAAAGGCGATAGAAAATTATCATTCATAATGTACAACTATAGTGTAATCCACAATCGTAGTCACCAAAGTTATCAATGGCTGACGAAAATTCAACGGATTCCTAAATAAGGCTATAACTAGACAAAATAATGAAGGTTTGTGAAAGCCGATTAAAAACCGGACAATCTAGGTCTCTTGAGCATAGGATTAGCTATAAAACCCATATTTTTTGTTTTCGCAAAAAAAAAATGTTTCATAGTTTCTATTTTTGAGGGATTCTTGAAAAGGATGTTCTTGGTCTACTTAGATTCATATTCTCTACAAAACCCATTTATCCCATTTTTCATAAAATGATTGAAAAACTTTGCCTCTATTACCTCCACTACTAAAAAATCTATCTTTCTCAATTTTTTTAAAAAATCTCTGGAGCCGATCTAAGGTCTCTTTGCTTGACACCTATACAAAATACATATTCCAAAACAAATTGTTTCATAGATTTTATTTTTGAGGGGTTCTTGCATCTTGGTGAAAAATACTTTTTGAAAATAAGGATGATCTAGGTCTACTCAAATATTTTATAAAAAGATTC
>VDFB02262786.1:0-22216 GCA_007258455.2 Sequoia sempervirens
GAATAAATTCTAGAAGACCATCATTGGCTTCATCATCTTCAATTGGGGAATAGAAAACCCAAGTGATACCAGGATTCCAAAACTTTCTTAGGAACACTGTTCCTCTAATCCGTTGCGCTACTTTGATTAAAACAACTGAATACTCAAAGTGGATCAACATGTCACGATCCACAAAAGACAATGCACCAAAAATGTTAGTGCCTGGGTCCCATATCAGTCTATAGGACCTCCAAATCTTGCTGTCATAATTCTGATCAGCAACAAAAATATTTTCAAACATGCTTCTAAACCAATGCCAAACCAAGAGCAACGCTCCACACTCCATCCTTATCCAAGAGGATGCACAATGCTTCCTTTGAAGCAAACTGATTTCACTGAAAGAACTCCAAGAAATATTCACATGTCTCACATCAAGAGTCTCAATTTGACAAATCAAATCAGCTAATAACTCGCTGTCCCAAAAAGTAATGTATGAGTTGGTACCACAAAATTCACTGTCAACCATCAATGAACAACCCATACCTGAACTTTGACCATACTGAATCATTCCCTTGCTCATTTGTGGTAGAAATTCAGTCCAAATAGGAGGTGGAGAGGCCTGTAAATGAAGTAACCAGCTTCCTAAGAGGTCTGAAATAATCATCTTGAGATCTGATTTTTGGAAAATCAGCATCCAAGAAGACAAGCAACAGCTGCAACATAAGAATCTTTTATCAAAATGAGCATCACTGCTCATGAACCAAGCTGGTGGCACCTTTAGCAAAAAACCACATGCCACCACAAACCAACTTCTGATCATATTTCCTTCCCAGAACACCAATTTATGATCAGAAATAAAGAACCAATGACATAGAAAGAAGGAAGCAACAAACATAAAACATAATTTTTGACACTTATCTCTCCATCCAACCTTTTTATGCATTCCATTCTTCATAAGAAAATACTTGAGATCCCAAATACTAATTTGCAATTGAAGACATTTTCCAACACAAAAGCAAATGGTCACAACTACATTCTGAATATTATATGTTGGTCTATCTACTTTGAAATTACCTTCTTCCCAAGTAATGCCAGGATCCCAAACTAACAACCATGAAGAGCCACTTCTCAAACTGATAACTGCTCTCACACGAATCCTTTGATTTGCTTGTTCCATCTGCAATGCCACTTCTTGAAACTCCAAGAAGTATTCAACCAACCTTTGTTCGTTGAAGAAATCAAATCCAGAATCTTGTGATATGACTTGCCGGAAAGATTCCATGAATCCTTCATCCAATACAATTCTGAAATCTATCACTCTAAGAGAAGATGGTGATGAACTAAAATCTGATATGAGTCTCACAAGCATCCTCATCAAAAAATAAATTAAACCTTCATCAACAAACCCATCAACTCTTTGTTGATGAACAATAAGAATGCCTTCATTTCTTTGTGTTTCAAGAGTTACCAATTCTTGCTGAATGGTTGCACTAGGAGCAGCAGTAGATTCAACTTCGTGCAACTCACGTATTAACTCTCCAATGCTGGAAGACAAACTCAAATCCCCTTCTTCAGTAATCTCTGAAGCAATTTCTTCGTCATTTTCAAAAAGAGGATTTACATCAACCTTACTAGAACCTTCTTCATACAAGAGATTGTCAAAAACTTGATAAGCTTGAGAATTTGAATGCTTTGGTCTCTTAGGACAGCATTCCAAATCATATGTTTCTTGTATGAGATCAAACTCATCAAGAATTTCTTGAAGCTCCTCTGCTCTTCTTCTATTTTCTTGCTCCCATGAATATTGAACAACAGAAATCTGATTCTCTGCTTCAATTAGAGTCTCATGCACTTCTTGCAACTTTGTTTTGGTAAGCTCATGCCACTCCAATGCCTTGTCAGCAATATTGGCCACTATGTCTTTGTCACGAATGATGTGCAAAAGACTAGATTTAATTTCCTCCAAGGCAAATTTAATGGACTTCATGTCATCAATAGAAATGCAACATACAACTTCTCCCCTAGGCACATCATAAATCATCTGTTCTACATGTCTATGAATTCTATCAAGATTTGACAAAATTTGAATTCCATTATCAGCAATGTGTGAACTTGAGCTGCAATCATTATATATTGGCTGAGATGATGTAGAACAACTTTGATGGATAAAGATTTCAAAAATGGTTTGAGTTGTACTCCTCAACTTGTCTCGCATGTGATGAACACTCTTCATCATTCCATCCATAGTGCCTTCCAATTCCTTAGCTTTTTGTCTTAGCTTGATTTTCGGTGAAGAAAAATCTGCCTTATAACTACTAGAAACTTCACCTTCCATGTTGTCTCCTACACATGATTCAAAAGAATTGATCAAATCAACTTTGAAGTGGGAAGAGACTTCATCTTCCTCTTTCTTCTTCTCCTCCTTGACTTGACTTTCAAACCAACATTCTCTAGAATTGTGAAGAAGCAAATTGCTGATTGAACACATATCTTCTACTAATCGAACTTCTCTTTCATTTGGATCTACACTTATGGCCTCTTCATGCATCTTTGTTTCAACTTTTGTTTCCAAAAGTTTTTTCTTTGAATCTTCAACATGAGGCTTCTTAACACAAGTCAACTCACTGTTCTCCTCTGTAGAAAACAAGAGTACCTCACTAGTCTTCAAGGCTTCCACTGACACATTACATTCTTTTACAGAATGCTTGGATGAGTGCAAATCCGTAGATACCCCTTGAACTTTTGCAATGTCTTCAAAGGGATTCCAACTTTCATCCTCCTCTTCAACTTCGGAAATCTCCTCTTTGTTCACAACAGTCTTCTTAAAAAATGGTTTCAACTTATCTTCACATTGACTGAAAATTTCTTTAACTAACAAATCAGCAGTGGGAGAAATGTGCTCTTCACGTTTATAAGCATCCAAGAGAAGAGTTTGGACACTTTCAGGAAGACTATCAGCTTCTTTAATTGTAGAGATTAGAACATTAATGACAGCTGCAAGCATACTCTCTTCTTGCTCACTCCAGGTCGAGCTGAAAAGATAATTAAACAAGTGATAAATCTGATTCTCCATCTCAAATTCTATCAATAAGATGCAAGCACCAACTTCAGAAAATGTTTTTAAAATAGCAGCTCTTCTTGGAAACAAGCTACTACCAGTTTCATCCAAATCTTGAAAACATTCCACTATCATCTTTAATATGATCTTCATAGTTTCATCATCATAGGGCAACTGGGGAATTACAATTCTCATTATCTCCATGAAACAAGAAGAAATCAGCAGCTTGGTTTCTTCATCAGGATGCCCCAACCAATAGGGCTGATTCAAAGTATTCACTATAGGAGCTAGTGCCAACTCCATTTTCTCTGAAGGTGATTGCTTCACACGTCTCAAACATTGTTCTAACAAATGAAGAATGTTCTCTTCATTTTCTCTTGACTGAAATTCTTTACCAAGTCTCTTTCCAGCCATAAAGAGAGTCTCTGCCAACTTCATCTCTTCTTCATTAGCCATGCCTAACTGCCAACTTCTGGATACCACAAGGAGCCAAACTAGAATCTGCTCTGACTTTCGGTGTAGTACCGAAGATCTTTGTCACTCAACTGTTTAAACATGTAGCACTGATCACAGGATGGCAGGATCTTCTGCTCTGATACCATTGAAATATTCCCCATTAATTTTTTCCAAAATTAACATTCAAATCAGCAACCAAACACTGATTAGCGTTAGCTCCAAAATGCAAACCAGCAAAGAAGATAACTCTAACCAAGAATGTTCACCAAGATCCCAATGTGGGCGAGGTGATAGCATATGGTCAGAGGATCATTAGGCATAAACAGAGCTGAAAGTACAATTCATCTGCTGGTGCAGGCATCCACAAGCGGTGGGAATACTCCACTTATTAGGTGGGTGAGATTATTACATTATTAAAGGCGGCAAGCCAGCCTTAAATCCTCACTTCCACTTATTAACGGGGGGGAATACAGTCCACACAACCACTTATTTAGTGGGGAAACTTACAATTAAAAAGATGATTATTTAAACTCAACCACTCAATCGTGGGTGTATGAAATTTAAACTAATTGCAGCAAATAAAATAAATAGCTGTTAGTACTACTAATCAGCTTTACAATGAATTAAACAGCTGCAAATAAGAAAGATATGCTTCCAAATCAATCAATGGTTAGAGTAACACTTCCTCTAACTCTTACAATACAATAATGATATAGAAATGAAGCCCAAACCAGCATTATATCAAAAACTAACAAGTCTGATCAGAAATAGAGAATACAGAAAATCAGACCAGCAAACTGTACATCAATGAAATGCACATAACTTTATCAATTTACCTCCAAATTGAGTGAAATCAATTGCAATGAACCTCTGGAGGATAGGCGCCCATGTCATGATGATGAAACAGCTTCAAAAAGCAACCATTAATTTACTTGCACAATTCCCAATGCTCCCAACATGGTACGACTCTTGAGAAGGGCGATTTAGCAAATAAAAATCAAAGACTTGGAAATAAATTCCAATCTCTTGTGGAAGGGGTCGCCTTGGGTCTAGAACCACTTTGCAAACATACCAGAATGATATTTAATTTGCTCAAAAAGCTGTTAACAAAAAACACTTTCAGCTGTAGACAAACCAGCAACTCCAAAATGATAAAAACTCTCAAAATTCTTCAAATTAAATTCTGATCTTCTGTGGGAAGGGGTGCCCATGTACTAGGAATCAATTTCTTCAATACCCAGAAGCACATAAAAAACATACAAAAAGTTGTTAATGAAAACCTCCTTCAACCATGATATGACCAGCAAACACAATTCTGAAAATTATTATCAAAAACTACAAAATCTTCAACTTTGAAACTCAATGTGCACTTCTGGATGAAGCACACTCTCAATCCACCATCTAGGGAACCATAGTTTCAGGCCCGAAGAATGGAGTCAAATTGCTAAGCTTTCCCTTAGCCGGATTCTGGATTTCAAACCAGCAGCATAACTTTACAATATTTCCAAAGATGATCAGCTCTACAAACAGCAGCAATATATAAGCTTCAATTGGCAAATGAAGCAACAAGAGACTCTTCAAATTCCAAGAAGTTGAATCACTTCAACTTCCAAAAGGGATGCCACTTTAAGCATTTCACTTTTTGAAATAATAAAATATTAATCAACCTCTTTTAGGCATCCAACTTCACTTTGCAACAATAAAGCATTTAATAATTCATTAAATGCACCATTGACCCCTTAATGACCCCCTTTTAAAAACAACATGAAGTGATCATTCCTAGGCGTGGGGGTACAACTGAGAAACATAAAAATGACTAAGTATAAAACTTAATCCATGGAGATAACCAAAGCCAAACTGAAACTGAAGGATAGCAAAATGACTTGAGCTGAATTGCTGATGATGCTATGCCAAAATTAGACTTACTAAAAATAGTGAACTTCTATAAATAGTAAGTTACAACCTAACTCGAGAAAGAATTATCACGAAAAGAGAGGAAACCCTAATTTTTGCCTCAGCTTAGCTTATGGATTTCGAAATAGGCTAAATCCAAATGAAGAGCGTATAGCCAAAATGGGGACATTAATTAAGTTGAAAAGTTGTATTATACTGATTCACCCTCTTCCCCCCTCTCAGTATAATTGTGTGCTCATCACAGAGTTCAGGCTGAAACACTCTGAGTGATGAGGCAATATCTATGCATGCAGTTGCAACATGGCATGCTACAGATCAACTCAACTTGTCCAAAATTGCAGCATAAAGTATGGGGCATGCTATGACTTGGAGTGGATCATTGTCCATTTGCACATCTCTCTCAAATCATGATTGACTCATTGCAGATATTGCTTCCACTTATCAGACATTTGGATTTATATCATTTAGAGAATAGATGCATATATCTTTAAAAGATCATGATTTCTTGCAAAAAAATCATTTATTGCCACATCTGTTGCTTTTTTCCCCAAAAACTCATGAGAAATTGAATGTATTAAGCGAATGCATGTCTTCTGTCTTTTAGACCCTTTTTTCACCAAGAAATCACACTTAGAAAAAAGCAATGTTTTGGTGAGTAATAACAATATTTTTCTGCATAAAAGAAAACCTCTGCAGTTTTGATCATTCTTTCAGGTTTCCTTCACAAATTTCAGACTTTATTTTTTGGGTTTTTGCAGAATGGCTTCCAGAAAATTTTGGAATTATTTTTTTCAGGTTTTAGGGCAAACCAAGTAACTGACCAATTGTTCAAGCCTTCAGTCACCAGGTGAGGGTATAAATTGTTTTTTATTCATTCATTTTAATTAATAAAACACTACCTTTTAACACCTTGAACCGTGAATATTTTTTCTGGTTTTGGGTTAGGGTAAAGATTTTTTTAGTAGGCCCTGGTAGTACGTCACTATGTTCTAACTCTAAAACTAAACCCTAATTTTCTTTCATCTTTTAGTACCCCTTTCCCTAACACCAAAACCTATATTTTTTCCAGGTTAATGGTTAGGGTTTTTTATAGCTTTATTTCATCCTAAACCCAACCTAAATTCTTTTTAATTTTCAAGGTTTAGGGTTAGAGTCGGAGATTTTTAAGCTTTGGTATGAACTAACCTTAACGTAAAGCCTCAATTTTTTTCATGGTTCATAAAGAAATAAAATCCCTAACTTGAAACGTTAACTTTTGTTGTCTTTAAGTTAGGGTTAGGGATTTTTTATGTTTTAATATAGTATGTCCTAACCCTAACCCTAAACTTAAACCCTAATTTTCACAAGGTTCAATGTTAAGGTTAGGTATAGCTAGTGTAAATATTTAGTTTGTTGTAAAATACTAAAATCATTTGCAAGATATCTGATAGATCAAAGCAAAAAAAAATCTAAAGCCCCTCTACAATGCACCAAACACAACACTTGGCAAGATTATCCTTTCATATCCTAAGAAGTTTTGCCCCAAAGGTATATATTTGACAAATATACACGTTGGAGTGATAAGGAGACTATAGAAACTTAGCCCCTCTACAATGCACCAAACACAACGCTTGGCAAGATTGTCCTTTCATATCCTAAGAAGTTATGCCCCAAAGGTATATTTGACAAATATACACGTTCGAGTGATAAGGAGACTATAGAAACTTTTCCTTACAAATTATCTCCTATATATATTCTTCTCTTTTTCTTCTAGTAATCTATCATTTGATTGTAAAACTAGTGCAAGTTTCACATGAGCAACTTGCCTTTGTATTTAAGGCTACCCCTTGTGAGCATGCCATTAGACAAACCTAAGAAGTTTCTATATCATCTCTCTCGTGCCACTTTTCTCTACTTTACTACTTTGCTTCCACATACCACAAGGTATATCGAAAGGTTTGGTATATTGAGAGGATTGCTCTTCCATACAATTTAAAACCTTCAAACATTTAAACAACCTAAACCCTACTTTCTTTGCAAATTGGGTCATGATGTTGCATGAGAAAGACTTTGCATAGACATATGGCACACCATAATTCAAACAAAGTACAATTGTTATAGTCTTGTGTGCAATGGAGGAATTTTATGCTTCAAATGGCATTTAGAAAAGGAGTCAAGCCATGATGTGAAGGGATTCCTCTATATGTCACCCATCAAGCCCTGAGGACTCTTGAAGCCTATTCATAATGTAAGGAAAACAAGGCAAGGATAGGAAAACCAATTGGATCTATTCCTTCCAAGGAAAAAGTCAAATCACTTTGATAAGGCAGAGTCATTACAATAGACTACATTAACAACATTCAACCACATACTACACCTTGAGCACAACCATCTTTAGAGAGTACAAGGTGGAAGAAAACTATGCACAAGGGTAAAAAAGGTTGTTTCTTATTTATGGTACTATTCTAGCATGTCATTCCATATTGCTAGGTTTCCATAATAGTAGGCCATGGTTAGTGCCATTGCAATTGCATATCTAAGTTGAAATCCCTCTCCTACAAGACTTTGAGAAATAACATGTTGACATATGCAATTGAGAATTTGAGCAATGTCATTGTAGATTGTCGCAAGGAGTGGGCAAGAACAAGTTGCATGATAATGTCAAATAGATGTACAAATAGGAGCCATATTCTCATCAATTTCCTTGTTGCATCAAAACTTGGCACCATACACACTATTCACTCTATTTGATGAGATAGTAATTGAGGTGGAGCCACAACATGTCCAATTTATTGCAGATAATGTTGTTGTTGGGAGTTTGCTAATAGATAAGTACTCCATATTGATTTGGAGTCCATATGCGACTCATTGTCTCAATTTAACCATGGAAGACATTGGGAAATTTCAAAGGATTATATCTCTATTAGACAATGCCAAAACCATCACAAAGTTCATCTACAATCACACAAGTGTTACATATGATATGCACCTTCACGAATGGAAAGGAACTTCAACTAGGGAGGAACTTCTATAACTAGGGGTGACAAGATTTGCCACCCACTTCCTTTCATTACAAACTCTTTGTGCTCAAAAGTTGAATTTGAAATGAGCATTTGTTTCAAATGAGTGGTTAGAATTTCACTTTGTTGATATAATGGATGGTCAAATCATGGGAGATTATGTTTTTGCCACATGTTTTTGGACATAAGCAAAGGAGATTTTGCTATTTTTGGAGCATTTGATCAAAGTTTTGAGGGTAGTCAATGGGAAGAAAACCCAAATGGACTACTTGTATAAGGTCATGGATAGGCCCAAAGAGTCTATTAGAGCAAGGATGGACCATGGGAGGGACAAGTATATGCTAATATGGGGTATCATAGATGATAGATGGGATCAACAGATACATTGTGCCCTCCATGTCACTAGATACTTCTTGAGTCCAACATTGTTTTATAGTGACTCCACCATTCTCACTAAAGAGGTGAATGAGGGCCTCTTCCAATGCATTAAAATATTTATCTGTGAATTACAGGAACAATGGACAGACATTGTAGATTTTCGCACATACTAGCAAGTAAAGCAATTTTTTGCCACTATCTCTGTAGTAGTACCACTTTGAAACCGAGTATATGTCAATTTGCAATCAACTTTTCTCTTTTTATGTCTCAAAAAGTTTAAAGTTTATTTTGAAGCTTGAAAATTTGAAATACATTGTGATAATAAAACATTGACAAAAAAATTTTTTGCTAACCAACTAATGGAATTGTTTTGGCAAAGATGCCAAAAACCTTTCAATGGATGGCAACACACGTTTTGAGCCAGCCATGTAGTTCACCTGCTTTTGAGCATTTTTGGAGTGTATTTAATCATATACACTCCAAGAAACACAATTGTTTGACTCAATAATAAATGAATGATTTGGGTTTTGTCCACCACAATCTCCACCATTAGATTCAAAAACTTCAAGGTAAGGAAAATTTGCATTTCCATTTGTAAATACTAATTATTGTTTTTTAACAATTTGCAACTAGAATACTTGTTTTGTATAGGTAGCAAATTAATGCATTCAATTTAACTATATCAAAGAGCCTCGATCATGATCAGCCAATTGACCTAGACATGATTGATCTAGATTTGGAAAGGATTGCGTTGAAGAGGAGACACTTTTAGCAAAGGAAGAGTTTGATGTCAAGAGAGGCCAAGGTATTTGATAAAGAGTAGTTAAATCAAATTAGGAAAGAGAAAAATGTTGGAGCTTCATCATCAAGAATTGCAGCTCCCTGGTGAATCATACTTCATAGCACCTAGCCCCATTGGCTTTGTCCATTTTGTGTTACTTTCTAGAGTGTACTTTGTAGGTTGACATTTATTTTTGTAATTTGTAATTGGTTTTGAGGTTTGAACTTCAAAGTTGTCTTACGCAAGTAATTGGTAAAATATTTGATGTTATTAACAAGAGCAATGTGCTCAATAAATAGTTTACAAAATTTACAAAAAATGGGAAGTTTCTAAAAAGAAACTCCAGATAAGATCATAGACGATATTATCACTAATTTACAATAATTTACAATAGTTGAGCATTAATAAATAAATAATAAATATTATTTTAATACCCTCCCTTAATGCTCAATCTATCAACTACACCAAGATGCCCCCTGAATTTTACAAATTTATTTGGACGGAGCGACTTGGTGAGAATATTTGTTGTCTGCTCCTTTGTCGGAACATACAGCAACTGAACTGATTTGTCTTCAACCAGCTTCCAAATGAAATGACAATGAGTTTCCACATGTTTGGTTCATTCATGGAAGACCAGATTCTTGGCAAGTTTGAGAACTCCCTGATTATCACAGAACAAGAGAGACGGACCTGCTTGAGATATTTGCATATCCGCAAGCATCCGATGAAGCCAAACTGCCTCACATGCTACTTTTACTGCTCCCAGATACTCTGCTTTTGTCGAGGAGAGACCCACTACCTGCTGCTTCTTACTAGGCCATGTGACTGCACCGAATCCCAAACTAAACATATACCCAAATGTTGATTTCTTGTCATCAACTGAATCTGCCCAATCTGAGTCTATGAACCACTGAGTTTAGAATTGTGACTCTGAGTGTACAAGAGCCCATAGTTAGTAGTGCCCTTCACATAACACAGCACACGCTTCGTTGCTACCCAATGTTCAGCCTTGGGGATTGTCATGAAGCATGAAATGTAGCTCACTGCAAAACTAAGGTCAGGTCTAGTGGCAGTGAGATAGATGAGGCTTCCCACTAGTTGCTTGAACAATGATTCATCTACCACAGGTGAGTCGGACTTAGCTGACAACTTAAGCCCTTTTTCCATGGGTGTGGAGGCAAGTTTGCAATCCTGCATTCAGAACTTATCTAGAAGACTTCGAGCATACTTGGACTAGGAGATGAAGATGTTGCTCTCAGTCTGCCAAACCTCAACACCTAAATAGTAATGCAAGAGGCCCAAGTCTGTCATGTCAAAAAATTTGCACAAATCCTATTTTATCTCATCAATCAAATGTGTCGAACTATCAGTAATGATCAAGTCATCCACATAGACAACGACAATCAAAATCTCATTACCAGTATTTTTGACATACAAATTAGAGTCAAATGGACTCCTCTGAAAGCCATGATCTGTGAGGTACTTGTCAATCTTGATGTACCAAGCTCGAGGAGCCTATTTCAGGCCATAGAGTGCTTTGACCAATCTACACACCTTTTGTTCTTGACCAGCAACTTTGAAACCAAGAGGTTGCGTCATGTACACTTCTTCCTTCAACTCACCATTGAGAAAAGAACTCTTTACATCCATCTGATGGACCTTCCAACCAAATTGGGCTGCTAAAGCAAGGATGAGCCGTATGGTACTCATTTTGGCTGTAGGAGCAAAAGTCTCCTCATAGTCAATGCCTTCTTTCTATGAGAACCCCCATGCAACAAGACGAGCTTTGTATTTGTCAAGGGTTCCACCAGCTTTGTATTTCACCTTGTACACCCATTTGCAACTAATGGGCTTCTTCCCTGGAGGAAGATTAGAAAGGACCCAAGTGTGATTCTTCTGAAGACTCTAGTATTCAGATTCCATCACCTTTTCCCACTCAGGAATTCCTTTAGCCTCTGAATATGTCTAAGGCTCATAGACACTGTGAATGTTGGCCATAAGAGCAAAATTGACTATAGATTGTTGTTTGCTCTTATTTCTGGATGATCTACCCTCAATGAGCTCATCTTGTCAAAGATCACTGATAGTCTTAAGCCACCATTTCGGTCGAAGAGTAGAATTGCCAACATCAGATGTAGTAGGAGGAGCTGAACTGGATCTGGAACTGGTTCAGCAGGGGGATTTTCACTGTCATCTGGAGGAAAGTCAGGTTGAGCATCATCAAAGACAGTCTTCGTCATCCCTCCCATCAGGTGAACCTAACGAAATTCGGACACCCAAATCAGAAGCCTTCAGGGGTTGATCCTTTGAATGTTGAACAGGCAAGGAAAGATGAAACGGTCCTCATTCCTCATCAAAGACAACATCCCGATTGAAGATAAGACGATCAGTGTCTATATCAATCAGCGGGTAAGCCTTATGGTTGTCATTGTACCTTGTGAACATTAGTTTCTGGCTCTTGGAATCCAACTTAGAGCGCTTGGCGTCTGGAATCCAAACATATGCTAGAGAGCCAAAAACTTTCAAATGACTGATCCTAGGTTTGCGACCAGTCCGGGCTTCCTCAGGAGTCTTCCCCTTAACGGCACGAGTGGGTGGCCGATTAAAGAGATAGACAGCAATATTGACTACTTCTGCCCAAAACTTGGTAGGAACACTCCTGTGTTGCAACATGGAGCGAGCCTTCTCAACAATCGTACGATTGTGCCGCTCTACAACACCATTTTGCTAAGGAGTGTAGGGTGTGGTTAACTGTCATTTAATCCCATGTGTATCACAGAAGTTGGAGAATGCACTAGAACAGAATTCCCCCCCATTATCTGACCTAAGAGTTATGATGCAAGAACCAGACTCTTTTTCTACCAAGGCCTTAAACTTCTAAAATACATTAAACATTTATGATTTCTGCTTAAGAAAGTACACCCACATTTTCCTACTAAAATCATCAACAAAAAGTAGAAAATACTTGCAACCAATTACAGAATGAGTAGACATAGGCCAACAAATATCAACATGAACTAATTTAAGTACCTTAGAAGCTCGCCAAGAGTCGCCATCTGTGAATGGAGTCTGATGTTGTTTCCCAGCCTGACAAGCACCACAAACGCCCTGATGCTGAGTCTAAATGTCAGGTAAGCCAGCTACAAGTCCCTCCCGAGCAAGCTGAGAGAGATAGTGCACATTCAAGTGCCCATACTGCTAATGCCAAAGACTGGTGATAGCAGAGTTTCTGGCTACCATGGCTAACTCCGCAGAATCACCTGTGTCCACAAACCTGTAGAGACCATGATCCTCTATACCAACAGCCATCGTTGTGCGAGTCTCCCGATCTACAATAGAAAATTTGTGCAAGTTGAACACCACATCCATCTAAGGAGAATGCCGCATTATCTGACTGACTGAGAGAAGGTTGAGCTCCATATCAGATACATAATATACGTTGAGTATGAGATCCCTCCCACCAAACTGAACCTGAACAATGCCTGTACCGACAACTGTGTATTCTTCGCCTCCTCCAAAAATCACTAAGTCAGTGCAAGGGGAAAAGTCTGTGAACCAGTCACGCTGATGAGTGAAATGACGCGAGGCACCAAAATCAATGTACCAAGCAAAGGATTTTACATGGTCTACAGGCCTTTTGCAATGAGTGCATAAAAGGAAGATTTCTTCTACTCATAGTGCTTAGCGACATTCACTTTCTGTTGAGACCCTCCCTGCTTCTGTTCAGAAGCCAAACGTGCACAACAATCCTTCTTCATGTGGCCATATTTGTGGCAATAGTTGCACTGAATATTCTTCTTCTTAGGGCTGGTTGGGGTTTGACTAGAGCCTTTATGCTTCGAAGGCTGACATTTCTCTTTGTGCTTGGGTTGGGTTTTAGTTGCAAAGGCTTGCTTCGTGGAGGATGATGATGCATTGCTACCGAACTATTGTTTCCAGCGATCCTACTGCAAGAGGATAGTGCAAAGGTCTGGAAACTTTAGGTCAACATTAGCAGACATAATATTGAGAGTCTCTATGAAGTGTTCATAGGACTTAGGTAGGCTCTTCAAAGTGATCACGACAATGTCTTCCTCCATTTTCCAACCGATTGCCTCCAACTAATCTCAGATCTCCTAGATTTTGTTCAGGTGCGCTTGCAAAGTTGTCTTCTCATCCATCATGATAGAAAACAGCATATTCTTCAAGAAAAACGCACGACTTTTGTCGGAAGTCTCATGCAAACCCTTTAAATGATCCCAAATCTCCTTTGCTGATTTTCCAGGCGGAATATCAGGGAGCTGATCATCAGTAACCGAGAGCTCTTAATAAGCATCACCACTTCATGATTCTACTCATCAAACTTCTCTTGATCCTTACCCGCCATTGTGAGACGAGTAGCATTGCCGAGGATCATCTAATCAAGGTAGTGGTATTCAAAGATTGTCATCATCTGCTGCTTCCAGGTGTTATAATTTTTGTTGTTGAACCGTTGACTGCCCTCCAGCATAAGGCTGTTTGAATTGGTCATCTTCATGCTTTTTCGAGGCACGAAAAACGAGGTACTAAGAAGAGGCTAATGCACAAAACCCGAGGCACGAGTTTTAAAACAAGGAGGCAGGTTCAAGCATGGAAAACAATGCAAATCCACTGGCACAAATTTGAGGCACGGAAAACAATGCACACAGAAAAATCGGAGACCAACCCAATTGAGATCTCGAAAAACCCACCAAGAATCTGCAATCGAAAAACAATTATGCCTTGAACTGGAGGGTTAAAACCCTAGACGAAAATTCTGGAAGCCTAGGCTGCCATTAAAAACACCAGAAAAATTGCAGAAACCGGCTTGAAAATCTTCAAAAATCGCGTCCAAGAGCAGACCAAGAGCAACATTGAAAATTGCGACCACAAAGGCAGATAATCGCGGCCAAAAATGGTGACATTTTTTTAAAAAAACACGCGCCCTGAAACGTGTCTAAAAACACACCAAAAAATCGAGGATTTTCTCAGAAAATCCAACGCCCAGAACCCTTCAAAAAACGCATTTGAATGATGACAAAAATGCGTGCTCATTGTCTATAAATTGTGCCAAGAGAAACGAAAAACCGCAGCCCTAAAATTGAAGAGATGCGTCCACGAACAAAGTAAAGACGCGACCAAATGTGGAGGCTTTGAAATCATACCAGTAAACTGATGAAAATGGCAACGAAAATGACGTCAAAAACGCAGGCCAAAAAGATAAATTGAAAATCTTTACCTACTAGTTTGCCAAGTTACTCTTGAGAAATATCATTTGCTTCTATGGTTTAGAGCAGTGTCCCCAAGATGCATATCAGTCTATGACAACCATTGTGTCAATTGACTATGAGTTTATGAATGATTTTTTGGAATTGTATGTGACATAGGTGTGTATCTTAAGTGAAAAAATGAAATATTCCGAGCCAAATTTTTTCAATTTTGCCAAGTACACAACAATGCAGAGCCACCCGTTAGGGTTAGATAATTCAAACCAGCAAATTACAAATAACTCGCCAAGAATGCGCACTCAATCTCAACAAGAGAGAGGCTGTCATATGGCAAGAGGATCGTCAGTGCCTTAAACAAAATGCAATGAAGGTAACTCTAACCAAGAATGTGTCCGCGAAGGACGAACATATGGTCAGAGGATCTTCTACGCTACAAGTACTGAAAACAAACTCAACACCAAGCATGTGCTACCCAATCCAGTATGGAAAGGAGGCGACCATATGGTGGAGTGCTAAGAATTACAATGCTATTAAGGGAAATAAGCAAGAATGCTGAAGTACTCGACATCAAGAATGTGCTTTCCAACCCGAGACGGAATGGGAGCTACCATATGACGGAGATATAAAGAAATACAATTGCGTATACAGAATGTAAAGTAAGACTGAGAGAAATGCTGACAGTACTACTGTTCAGCTTACAATGAATATTTAAATGCCTGCAAGATCAAGTATTAGAGCTCTTCAAATTGCTGCAACAACAAGGAATCTTTTACAAAGCCTTTAATGATTTCCTAACACCAATCCAAGAAGGAGAATGCAGATTTCTCAAATCTGATTATGACAGACCTGCACCTTAAAATATATAACCAGCAACACAGATCCTTGTCAAAATGCTCATAACTCTCTCATTTCTCACCCAAATGATCTCAAATCTGTTGCAAAGTTTTACTATGAATGATGAGACCAAAATGCAATCAAGAAACCACTCTTAAATCCCACACAAAACTTGACTGTAATAAATCTGATGTGACAGTCCAGAAATCAGAAATACAAAACCAGCATGCCTGTAACCCACTAAATTGCTCATATATCACTCAAAACTGACCCAAATGACTTCAAGTTTGATGCAATAGACCTTCAAAATGATGGCGCCTAGTTTAGTAATAAGAAATGGCAACTAAAAGTGGTTATTAACTGCCGACACGAATCCCAAGGCACTCCAGAAAGTACGGCCTTCAAGGAATGACGAATTTGCTTTATAAAATCAGAAACTTCATATTAAAATCTGCAAATATTCATGAAGGGGCACCTCCAACAGGGAAACACAATGAGACAATACCCAGAACAAGAATGTTTATGATTTGAGACTTGTGAGTAGAAACATACATTCAACAGTCATGACCAGCAACTCTGGAATTGACAAAAAATGATAAAACTCAACTACAAAGGATAGGAAACCAACTATAACTGAAAAGACAAATCCATAACACTCAAACCTCTCAACTAGTTGCTGTCTTTCAAGCAAGAAGAAGAGCCAAGCTAGGAGGCCTTCATTCCTCGAAGCGATCCAATACCATTCCGGCAGAGTAACATTACTATAGACCCAAGATAATCCAAAAGAATAGAAGTAGCCTCCTTATATAGACCTTTGAGAAGATCTCTTGAAAACCCTAAGAAGTGCGCCCCACCACAAGACACTTTTAGGTTTTCTGACTTTGTTTTATCAGCTCCCTCTAAATGGCGTCCCATTCCTCTAGAGATAAAAATCACTTTTAAAATAATATAACATCTCTCAAGGTTGGCGTCCAATTCCACTTGAGCAATTAACTTTAGGAAAAGTCGCAATATGTTCCTCATGAGAGAATAACCCTCAAAGTCCCCTTCTTTAAAATGACTTAAAGTCATATTACTAGGACAAGGGGTTATTTTATAAAATAAAACATTATTGACTTTAAATAACTTATTTCTCCAAAATGAACCTCTTAAGCCAAAAATCATGATCACCCAATGAACTGCAAGTGAAGGAAAGTTGACTGAGCTGGTGCTGACTGGACCACTGCTAAATATAGAATTTACTAAAAATAGTAAATTCAAGAAGTTGCTCAGAATGCGATGCAGGCGCCACCATTGCGAAGCTCTCTGAAAACCCAGAAAGAAACCGCAATCCAAAATCCCAAACTCCAACAAGCAGAACCCTGAATCTTCAAGAGAACCCACCAAACAGTCAGGAAACCCTAATTCTTCCTCTGACTAGCCGACAGCACTCCGAGAATAGGCCATCAATCACTAGAAGTGCAGTGCTAAAAATGGGGACATTACAAAACTAGTTCAAAGTTTCATAATCCATATTATGTGTAACTAACCTAATGGCATGATAAAGGTGATTCACTACTTGAGTATAAATGTACAAACCAGTTCAACAATTCATAGATTTAGACCCAAGTACCTTTTACATGTGCAGCACCCTACTAACAATCTGTTTACAAAGAAACAAAGAAATCATAGTAATGTCCGTAAATGACCAAAGTAAGTCAACAGAACTCAGAGGACAATCAGTTTACAAGAAGCACTCTAGTCGAATGACCTAGGATATGAAAGGTAATTGAGCACAACATACAAAAGAAAGAAAATCTATGGTTAGATTGATAAGGGAGAATACAAGTGAGTTCATTTCCATGTGCAAGAACAAATTCAATAGAACATTTAGAAACTTGTACTAATGCCAATCTGCATGAAAGACATTTTCAGAACCTACATATCTGACACTGTCAGAACACCTCTAAAAATGTAACATTTTCTATGTTAACAATATGGATTATCAGTCCAATAAAATTGCATTAATCGATTCACCAATCAATCTCAAGTGGCAGATTGCCAAGAGGATTTGTAAACAAAAGTTAAAGGTTCCCTGGACATTGCCTCCTCAAAGAAATCTACTGAATTGAATTGATGACAATAAAAATTCAAGCCTACTTCCATCTCAAAGAAGAAAACAGAGAGCAATGCATGCAGATTATGTAGTTGATGGTAATTGAAAATCATTTGGCATTCTTTTGTGGAGTCTATGCTGCAATAGACACAAAATGCACCAGTCTTCTTGTCAAAACAGTAATTCAGACACTATCATCTGCTTCTTGCAAATCAGAACCATAGTCAACAATGTAGCTCAAATGATAATGTAACAACTGTTAAGTCTTATAGCGAGATAATTTGACAAAATCTGATTTGAATGGACCATTTATAGGAATGTGCCTTAAGTTGTACATAACACTGTTCTTAATGTTTTCAGGAAAACCATGGAGGCTTTGAAATAAGAAATTCAAGTGACCACAAGAAGGCGCCAAAGAGATGGTCAATTGTAGGTTGTATTCTGTTAGCTTCAACCAGGTTATGCATTTAGCATTAAAACAATGCCTACAAATAGCCTTAATGTGTAATCAAACCAAATCAAAATTGTGAAATAATAGATTACATAATGTTAACATAAATTAAGGATTTAAACTAATAACAAAAAACCGAAGGAGATAATCTGCAATGAAATTCTGCTTACATCACCAACTTATCATCTGAAAGAGAAGGTAAAATTCTCTTTACTGCAACTGGTGTACCACGCCAATTCGCTTGCAAAATCTCTCCAAAGGATCCCTAAAGACATGCACAATTGTGAGATGAGCAATACCAAAATTGCACTTGCACATAGATTTAAAAGTAGCATATTTAATGGGAAGAAAAATTTGTAAATTAATTTCACACTATGAAATATCAAATAGATAAACTTCAGAACATCAACATTTTAAAATTTATATGAATTATGAAAATATAAGTATGGAACACAAAAGGTGAAGAACATGTTCTTAGGTTCCAATCTAGCCAGCAAGGACTTGAGGTATCGCCTGTATGCATGAATAAAGGAATAATTTCAATTTAGCTTTGAAACTCATGACAAAGATCAAGAGAAAACCAAGCCATGTCAATCAGCCTACACACATGGAAATATAACTTGCTGTCATGCTACACAATCAATCCAATGGATATCATAGAATTTGCTTTTATAGTCACTCATAGAATGTAATCATCTCAAAGAAATACATGACCGAAGTGACTGAAAGTGCCAGAGGAATTTATATCTGCACATATAAACTAATTGTGCTTAGTCACAAATAGATGATAGTGATTAGTAAATGGCAAAATATTGCATGTTAAAGCACTAACAACCATCCATCACAATGTAAAATCACTAACCCTAGACCAGTGGTCATAATTCACATGAGAATGCAGATTACAAGCCTTGCTAAGACCTTCAAGTTACATTAAATCATATAAAATCTTCTAAGCCAGAAACATGAAATGATCTGGACTGGTTGGAGCCAATTTGTATTACATGCATTGTCTGAGCAGATGCATGGCTATGGATATAGTATGAAGACTCTCCAAGACTTTCCAAACTCCCAAGTCTCTGAGCTGGCCGAGCCAAGCCGACCAGACTCTCGCATCGAGTCTGGCCAAGTCTAGGAGAGTACCCGGGCAAGGCCTGCTCCAAGACTCCTGAGTCTTAGGCTCGAACTCCCAAGTCCTAAGCTCAGACTCTTCTGGCACCTGAACATAACAAACATAGAGGCTGAAATTTCAAAATTTTGAGTTTGAGGATCATATGATGTGTAATGTTTGAATTATGACAAATTGATAATCAAATTAGACTCTTATGTTATCTAAATGCATTTATTCATTTATTTATGTTGTATAATTATGGGGTGTTTTTTTGCCAAGTCCCAATTCTGAGAAAATTTTAGGCTGCTGAGTTGAGTCCGAGTCCGAGTCTGAGTCCTAAAACTATGATTAGGGATATGGCACAGATTTAGTTTTAAGCTGGAAAATTTTATGAATTCCAATTATTACTCAGGAGGACTGCACACCATATATAATTTAGAAGCAATACGAGTAAATTTTACTATAATACTAGAAAAGAGAGCAATCTATTAAAATGCTCAATGCTTTGTTTAAAGAAGCCAATACACAGGACTTGTGATAGGAGCATCGAACAAGACACTGAGTGGAAGCACAAGTCACCACCAAGGCCATGTTCTATTTCACAATATCACATGAACCAGTTTTAAAATATGAGAATCTGGTCGCAAAATTTGGAGAACACAATTGATTGGTTTGTGGTTTCTGCTAAAATGTCTTCCGCAACATGTCAAGCTGGCAATTGCCCATAAGCTCCAGAGTTTTCTGAGCTAAGCAGATTGCTGCTGTGCATTGTTGTGAATGTTGTAGAGCTGTCTATCTGGAAAACAGCTCAGATAGGTCTGAGAGAATTTTACAGAATGTGAGTATTTTCCATTGATCTTTGCCACAAGGCAACAGAAGGTCACAAAGCATGATTGTGCACAATGGATGCCAAGGGTAGCAGTAGTGCACATAAGAGTTTGTGGGGCTGCAGCAGTATCCAATTCAACAGAGGGAAAACAGTCCATAAATATGTAAATCATCACCCTCAACCTTGTTGGTATTTGTGGTAATTGAGCTAGTGCCAGCAATATGATACCTAGCTCAAACCCCCTCTATGTCCTTGAAATCAATGCATATCAAATGAGAGAAAATTAGATGAATGGATGAACTGATGAGGTTTATCAATTATTACTTGATACTATAGTAACAGATCTATTGCAAATTCTTAGGGCTGAAAGGGGAACTCACTTTCACTGACCTAAGGAGCTGGATTAATTGCTATGGCCATGGTATTATGGGTGGAACACTTATTAGGGCAACCTACAGACATCTAAGCCACCTGATGCTGATCTAAGGCCTGGGGCTACGGACTTTATGACATGGCACAATCCTTGGTCTGGCTCACTTCTATTCCACTCATGATCAGTATAGGAGATCAAAAACCTTTGGCAAATAAAGAGTTAGTATCCCATTTTTGGTATAAAATATCCAAATCTGGCTCAGATAGAGCAGTGACATGTTCAGGCGGTATCCATATAGGCACAATTGTATCCAATCACTAGTTGTAGCTTTAAGGAAAGCAATTATATCTAACCACTAATCTATGTAGATTTAATTAAAAACTAGCTCGTATTTTGGTATGGCCAAGGCATTATCATTTCTTTTCTGGAAAATGTTAAAATTCTATTGCCTAAACAGAAATATTTACATCTGCACAAGACTTTGACTAAAAGAAGGGCCAAGGGGGCTAGCATTTGTCATATAATAATATATTTGTTTTTATGGAAAAAACAAATTATATTGATATGTGGGCATTTTACAAAAGTCCATTGTCCTCAGTAGCAAAAAAAGGCTGAACAACAATGGTAGATAGTTACAAATGACTTCCATGCAAAAGCAATGCAAGGTACTATCAACAAAACCCTAGAGTTTAACAGGTGATATGAAACAGTGCATTTGAAGGAAAGTCTATATAGAAGTAAATAACAAGGAGAAGATACTATTAGCCACATTTATTAAGTTTGGAACTCAGTTGTTATGCAGAAGCATTTATCTGTTCACATTAAGGCTGATTATGATCAGTTGCATGAAAGGCAATATGAGATGAGTTGTAAGAAGCCACAGACAAACCAATGTTGCTAGGCTGATAATCTAATATCAAAAGAGCATATTCCCTGCCTACATCTTCCTACCTACTACTAAACAACATAGTTACTCTTTCCTAGAAGTGCATAACTGCTAATATTTACAATCTTGTATGGTTTAGTGATGTCATGTAGATCCACTTGAGGGAGAGATTGGAAAGTAGTTACTGAATATTGAGAAGGTAAATGAATCTGTTGTTCTTCATATTGTTGCATCATGTCCACATGACCCCAGCGTCGTGGTGCTTTTGTTTGTTAACAGTAATGAAAGAAAGAGACACTGCAGAGATAACATATGATGACTAATGCCAATTGGTTTTAAAGAATATCAAGTCCTATAAAGAACATGAATGTGTAGTATCAGGTTTGGGTTATTTTTAATGTAATATTCTTTAATGTTAATGCTAGGGAACGTCTAGGGTGCAATTTTATGATTTGCTTCTGGTGGATGAAATATAGGTACTTGGAAAATAACATGGGAGTTTGGGCAAGGAAAGAGTGCAGCGGAAGTACCATGGAGCTCAAACCAAATACCTGTGCATAAGAGATGTTGGATTTTGAGGAGGATCCAAAAGTCCCATAAGTGTTTCAACTTATTTGTTGGTTGCATCTTCCACTTCCTATTTTCCAATAGACTAAGGCAAATGTACATTCCCCACTGTTTGATAGCCATGTTGTGGATGTTGGTTGTTATCTCTGAAACTGTTTGCTCCATGTTCTGACTGCTCTCAAAGATTTTTCTAATGCATTCTTTCCAAATGTGCCAAAGAATATTTTCAAGGGATATATGATAGAGCTGGCCATTGATCAGCATTTCTGTATTTATTTATTTT
>VDFB02262787.1:0-17646 GCA_007258455.2 Sequoia sempervirens
TATTATGTGTAACTAACCTAATGGCATGATAAAGGTGATTCACTACTTGAGTATAAATGTACAAACCAGTTCAACAATTCATAGATTTAGACCCAAGTACCTTTTACATGTGCAGCACCCTACTAACAATCTGTTTACAAAGAAACAAAGAAATCATAGTAATGTCCGTAAATGACCAAAGTAAGTCAACAGAACTCAGAGGACAATCAGTTTACAAGAAGCACTCTAGTCGAATGACCTAGGATATGAAAGGTAATTGAGCACAACATACAAAAGAAAGAAAATCTATGGTTAGATTGATAAGGGAGAATACAAGTGAGTTCATTTCCATGTGCAAGAACAAATTCAATAGAACATTTAGAAACTTGTACTAATGCCAATCTGCATGAAAGACATTTTCAGAACCTACATATCTGACACTGTCAGAACACCTCTAAAAATGTAACATTTTCTATGTTAACAATATGGATTATCAGTCCAATAAAATTGCATTAATCGATTCACCAATCAATCTCAAGTGGCAGATTGCCAAGAGGATTTGTAAACAAAAGTTAAAGGTTCCCTGGACATTGCCTCCTCAAAGAAATCTACTGAATTGAATTGATGACAATAAAAATTCAAGCCTACTTCCATCTCAAAGAAGAAAACAGAGAGCAATGCATGCAGATTATGTAGTTGATGGTAATTGAAAATCATTTGGCATTCTTTTGTGGAGTCTATGCTGCAATAGACACAAAATGCACCAGTCTTCTTGTCAAAACAGTAATTCAGACACTATCATCTGCTTCTTGCAAAAATCAGAACCATAGTCAACAATGTAGCTCAAATGATAATGTAACAACTGTTAAGTCTTATAGCGAGATAATTTGACAAAATCTGATTTGAATGGACCATTTATAGGAATGTGCCTTAAGTTGTACATAACACTGTTCTTAATGTTTTCAGGAAAACCATGGAGGCTTTGAAATAAGAAATTCAAGTGACCACAAGAAGGCGCCAAAGAGATGGTCAATTGTAGGTTGTATTCTGTTAGCTTCAACCAGGTTATGCATTTAGCATTAAAACAATGCCTACAAATAGCCTTAATGTGTAATCAAACCAAATCAAAATTGTGAAATAATAGATTACATAATGTTAACATAAATTAAGGATTTAAACTAATAACAAAAAACCGAAGGAGATAATCTGCAATGAAATTCTGCTTACATCACCAACTTATCATCTGAAAGAGAAGGTAAAATTCTCTTTACTGCAACTGGTGTACCACGCCAATTCGCTTGCAAAATCTCTCCAAAGGATCCCTAAAGACATGCACAATTGTGAGATGAGCAATACCAAAATTGCACTTGCACATAGATTTAAAAGTAGCATATTTAATGGGAAGAAAAATTTGTAAATTAATTTCACACTATGAAATATCAAATAGATAAACTTCAGAACATCAACATTTTAAAATTTATATGAATTATGAAAATATAAGTATGGAACACAAAAGGTGAAGAACATGTTCTTAGGTTCCAATCTAGCCAGCAAGGACTTGAGGTATCGCCTGTATGCATGAATAAAGGAATAATTTCAATTTAGCTTTGAAACTCATGACAAAGATCAAGAGAAAACCAAGCCATGTCAATCAGCCTACACACATGGAAATATAACTTGCTGTCATGCTACACAATCAATCCAATGGATATCATAGAATTTGCTTTTATAGTCACTCATAGAATGTAATCATCTCAAAGAAATACATGACCGAAGTGACTGAAAGTGCCAGAGGAATTTATATCTGCACATATAAACTAATTGTGCTTAGTCACAAATAGATGATAGTGATTAGTAAATGGCAAAATATTGCATGTTAAAGCACTAACAACCATCCATCACAATGTAAAATCACTAACCCTAGACCAGTGGTCATAATTCACATGAGAATGCAGATTACAAGCCTTGCTAAGACCTTCAAGTTACATTAAATCATATAAAATCTTCTAAGCCAGAAACATGAAATGATCTGGACTGGTTGGAGCCAATTTGTATTACATGCATTGTCTGAGCAGATGCATGGCTATGGATATAGTATGAAGACTCTCCAAGACTTTCCAAACTCCCAAGTCTCTGAGCTGGCCGAGCCAAGCCGACCAGACTCTCGCATCGAGTCTGGCCAAGTCTAGGAGAGTACCCGGGCAAGGCCTGCTCCAAGACTCCTGAGTCTTAGGCTCGAACTCCCAAGTCCTAAGCTCAGACTCTTCTGGCACCTGAACATAACAAACATAGAGGCTGAAATTTCAAAATTTTGAGTTTGAGGATCATATGATGTGTAATGTTTGAATTATGACAAATTGATAATCAAATTAGACTCTTATGTTATCTAAATGCATTTATTCATTTATTTATGTTGTATAATTATGGGGTGTTTTTTTGCCAAGTCCCAATTCTGAGAAAATTTTAGGCTGCTGAGTTGAGTCCGAGTCCGAGTCTGAGTCCTAAAACTATGATTAGGGATATGGCACAGATTTAGTTTTAAGCTGGAAAATTTTATGAATTCCAATTATTACTCAGGAGGACTGCACACCATATATAATTTAGAAGCAATACGAGTAAATTTTACTATAATACTAGAAAAGAGAGCAATCTATTAAAATGCTCAATGCTTTGTTTAAAGAAGCCAATACACAGGACTTGTGATAGGAGCATCGAACAAGACACTGAGTGGAAGCACAAGTCACCACCAAGGCCATGTTCTATTTCACAATATCACATGAACCAGTTTTAAAATATGAGAATCTGGTCGCAAAATTTGGAGAACACAATTGATTGGTTTGTGGTTTCTGCTAAAATGTCTTCCGCAACATGTCAAGCTGGCAATTGCCCATAAGCTCCAGAGTTTTCTGAGCTAAGCAGATTGCTGCTGTGCATTGTTGTGAATGTTGTAGAGCTGTCTATCTGGAAAACAGCTCAGATAGGTCTGAGAGAATTTTACAGAATGTGAGTATTTTCCATTGATCTTTGCCACAAGGCAACAGAAGGTCACAAAGCATGATTGTGCACAATGGATGCCAAGGGTAGCAGTAGTGCACATAAGAGTTTGTGGGGCTGCAGCAGTATCCAATTCAACAGAGGGAAAACAGTCCATAAATATGTAAATCATCACCCTCAACCTTGTTGGTATTTGTGGTAATTGAGCTAGTGCCAGCAATATGATACCTAGCTCAAACCCCCTCTATGTCCTTGAAATCAATGCATATCAAATGAGAGAAAATTAGATGAATGGATGAACTGATGAGGTTTATCAATTATTACTTGATACTATAGTAACAGATCTATTGCAAATTCTTAGGGCTGAAAGGGGAACTCACTTTCACTGACCTAAGGAGCTGGATTAATTGCTATGGCCATGGTATTATGGGTGGAACACTTATTAGGGCAACCTACAGACATCTAAGCCACCTGATGCTGATCTAAGGCCTGGGGCTACGGACTTTATGACATGGCACAATCCTTGGTCTGGCTCACTTCTATTCCACTCATGATCAGTATAGGAGATCAAAAACCTTTGGCAAATAAAGAGTTAGTATCCCATTTTTGGTATAAAATATCCAAATCTGGCTCAGATAGAGCAGTGACATGTTCAGGCGGTATCCATATAGGCACAATTGTATCCAATCACTAGTTGTAGCTTTAAGGAAAGCAATTATATCTAACCACTAATCTATGTAGATTTAATTAAAAACTAGCTCGTATTTTGGTATGGCCAAGGCATTATCATTTCTTTTCTGGAAAATGTTAAAATTCTATTGCCTAAACAGAAATATTTACATCTGCACAAGACTTTGACTAAAAGAAGGGCCAAGGGGGCTAGCATTTGTCATATAATAATATATTTGTTTTTATGGAAAAAACAAATTATATTGATATGTGGGCATTTTACAAAAGTCCATTGTCCTCAGTAGCAAAAAAAGGCTGAACAACAATGGTAGATAGTTACAAATGACTTCCATGCAAAAGCAATGCAAGGTACTATCAACAAAACCCTAGAGTTTAACAGGTGATATGAAACAGTGCATTTGAAGGAAAGTCTATATAGAAGTAAATAACAAGGAGAAGATACTATTAGCCACATTTATTAAGTTTGGAACTCAGTTGTTATGCAGAAGCATTTATCTGTTCACATTAAGGCTGATTATGATCAGTTGCATGAAAGGCAATATGAGATGAGTTGTAAGAAGCCACAGACAAACCAATGTTGCTAGGCTGATAATCTAATATCAAAAGAGCATATTCCCTGCCTACATCTTCCTACCTACTACTAAACAACATAGTTACTCTTTCCTAGAAGTGCATAACTGCTAATATTTACAATCTTGTATGGTTTAGTGATGTCATGTAGATCCACTTGAGGGAGAGATTGGAAAGTAGTTACTGAATATTGAGAAGGTAAATGAATCTGTTGTTCTTCATATTGTTGCATCATGTCCACATGACCCCAGCGTCGTGGTGCTTTTGTTTGTTAACAGTAATGAAAGAAAGAGACACTGCAGAGATAACATATGATGACTAATGCCAATTGGTTTTAAAGAATATCAAGTCCTATAAAGAACATGAATGTGTAGTATCAGGTTTGGGTTATTTTTAATGTAATATTCTTTAATGTTAATGCTAGGGAACGTCTAGGGTGCAATTTTATGATTTGCTTCTGGTGGATGAAATATAGGTACTTGGAAAATAACATGGGAGTTTGGGCAAGGAAAGAGTGCAGCGGAAGTACCATGGAGCTCAAACCAAATACCTGTGCATAAGAGATGTTGGATTTTGAGGAGGATCCAAAAGTCCCATAAGTGTTTCAACTTATTTGTTGGTTGCATCTTCCACTTCCTATTTTCCAATAGACTAAGGCAAATGTACATTCCCCACTGTTTGATAGCCATGTTGTGGATGTTGGTTGTTATCTCTGAAACTGTTTGCTCCATGTTCTGACTGCTCTCAAAGATTTTTCTAATGCATTCTTTCCAAATGTGCCAAAGAATATTTTCAAGGGATATATGATAGAGCTGGCCATTGATCAGCATTTCTGTATTTATTTATTTTTAAACCACTGCTTTTGTAGTTTCTCTTGTAGCCAATGTCTGTGAGCAACATCATGAGGCCTTGCTTTTGCAGTTTCTCTTGTAGCCAATCTAATTGTGGACAACTCACAGATGGGTGTTCATTCCAGTTGTCCTTTCAGAAGTTTATATCTGTACCTGCTCCTATTTTCCAAGTGACTCCTTGAATTAGGTTAGGTGTAATGTCCCCATTTTGGCCCTACACTCTTCAATAGGATTTAGCCTATTTCCGGAAATCCGTAGGCTAAGCTGAGGTGGAAAATTAGGGTTTCCTCTTTCAGATATTGCTCAGTTGGTGTTCAGAGGATGTTGTGCAAACTTACTATTTATAGCAGTTGCTATTTTTAGCAAGTCTATCTTTTGGCAGTATCTGTCTAGCAGCAGTTCAATCCTTTGCAGGTTAGTGTTCAGTTTGGCTATCTATTGTTTTGATGTGAACTTACTATTTATAGCAATTGGCTATTTTTAGTAAGTCTAAATTTGGCAGTAGCATCATCAGCAACTCAACTCAAGTCATCTTGCTATCCATCAGTTTCAGTATTGGCATTGGTTTTGGTTATCTCCATGGACTGAGTTTTTATACTTAGTCAAATTTCATGTTTCTCAGTTGTACCCCACGCCTAGGAGTAATAACTTCATGTTGTTTTAAAAGAGGGGCCATTAAGGGGTCAATTGTGCATTTAATAATTTATTAAATGCTTTATTGTTGCAAAGTGAAAAGGAGGTTGAGTAATATTATATTATTTCAAAAAGTAAAATGCAAAAAGGTGGCATCCCTTTTGGAAGTTGAAGTGATTCAACTTCTTGGAATTTGAAGAGTTCTTGTTGCTTCATTTGCCAATTGAAGTTTATATATTGCTGCTGTTTGAAGAGCTGATTATGCATATTTTTGAAGAGCAAAGTTACGCTGCTGGAATGAATCCAGAATCCGGCTAAGGGAAAGCTTAGCAAATTTACTCCATTCTTCGGGCCTGCAACTATGGTTCCCTAGGTGGTGGATTGAGAGTGTGCTTCATCCAGAAGTACATATTGAGCATTATTGTGGAGTTTTGGTGAGATATTTCTAGTTTTTATGTTGCTAGTTTATCATGGCTGAAAGTGATTTTTGTATACAGCTTTTAGTATGAATTTTATTTGCTTCTGGGTATTGAAGATATGCATTCCTAGCACATGGGTGCCCCTTCCCATAGAAGATCAGAATTTATTTCAAAGTATTTATTTTTATTCTTGCAAAATCGCCCTTGCTAAGGGCCGTACCATGTTGGGAGCATTGAGAATTGTGCAAGTAAATTAATGGTTGCTTTTTGAAGCTGTTTCATCATCATGACATGGGCGCCTATCCTTCAGAGGTTCATTGCAATTGATTTCACTCAATTTGGAGGTAAATTGATAAAGTTATGTGCATTTCATTGATGTACAGTTTGCTGGTCTGATTTTCTGTATTCTCTATTTCTGATCAGACTTGTTAGTTTTTGATATAATGCTGGTTTGAGCTTCATTTCTATATCATTATTGTATTGTAAGAGTTAGAGGAAGTGTTACTCTAACCATTGATTGATTTGGAAGCATATCTTTCTTATTTGCAGCTGTTTAATTCATTGTAAAGCTGATTAGTAGTACTAACAGCTATTTATTTTATTTGCTGCAATTAGTTTAAATTTCATACTCCCGATTGAGTGGTTGAGTTTAAATAATCATCTTTCTTTAATTGTAATTGTAAGCATAGTTGGAAAACTCGCCAATTGCAAGTACTCGGCAAGCCCGAAAAACTCGGCTCGGCAAAAACTCGGCAAAAAACTTGGGAAATTAAAATATTGCTTAAACTTCACTAAAAACGCATTTTTTTTGCAAAATTCAAAGATAAGATGCATCCAATGAGTCAATAAATGAGTACATATAAGAAACAAGCAGTATTTGATTGATATGAGAGAAAATTGGATACAAAATGGCACCCTCATGTGGAATGCTGAGTGCTCAATGCGCTGATATGATAATAGTCTGAAACAAAATGAAAATAGCAAATTGTTTTTGTAAAACTGAAAGTAAATACTACATAAACATTAATATATTTCAGTTTTTACAATTTCACATGAATCACATCTTCCTCTTCCCATGTCTAGATCTCAGTAAGGGACCGGAAGAGGGTCTAATCATAGGAGTCTGCTCCTGCTGTGCCTGTGGCTCCTCAACCTCCATCCTAGATGTAGATCCTCCTGCAGCTGCTGGTGGTGGCACTGGCAATGACTCCTCCTCAGGGTCATCCTCAAGGTCGTCCAATGAGAATGCAAATCCACCCTCCTCCATTGCCTGTCGCTCTAAATCATAAATCTCATCCTCAGTAAACAATGGAGGCTGCTCCCCTCGCCCTATCCAATCACTGTATGGATCTATCTCATCCAAATCAATTGGATCATCATATGATATTTCTTCTACCTTTCTTCTGCGCAATCGAAGATTATATTGCACATAAACAAGGTCATTGAGGCGTTTTTGGGCGAGTTTGTTCCTCTTTTTTGTGTGGATAGCCTCAAACAAACTCCAATTGCGCTCACAATTGGAAGAACTACAAGGCTGGCTCAAGACACGGAGGGCAAATTTTTGAAGATTTGGGGTTTTTCCACCCCAATGTGTCCACCAAACATCTACAAAAAAAACAAAAAAAGAGTTAGAAAATTGTAACTTGTAACTTGTAACTTGTAATTATTAATTTTTCATTTTTGTAACTTGTAAATTTCAAATTTTATACCTGGTGGCAGCCTAGATACTGCTCTCTTTGCCAGGTCTGAAGAGAAGAGTGCACCCCTTTTCTCTCTATAACTCTGCAATTCATTAACAATGCAATCTGCCTCATCAGGTGTGGATGTCATCCGCTGAATGCAAGTAGTGAGGCCCTCCATAACCTCTCCAGTAGGATCTGAATAGGTGCCTGAGTGGATGAAACGGGGGTTCAAGAAGTACCCTGCTGCATGGATAGGTTGGTGGAGTTGATTGTTCCACCTCCTATCGATAATCTCCCATATGGGATCAAATTTGAGGCTATCCCCCTTATAATAACTTTTAATAGCCTCCTTGGCCCTATCCATGGCCTCATAAAGATACGCCATTGGGGTTTGATCCCCATCCACCAAGCGAAGCACTCTAACCAAGGGCTCTGACACCTACAATAAAAATTTAAAAATGCAAAAAAGGATTAGAGTTACAATTTAGTAATTTACAAATTTACAATGAAAGACATTAACTTCAAGAAATATATTTAATTTGAATTTAGATTCAAACTCAAAGTTTTGAAGTTACCTTCACAATCTCTGTTGCTCTTTGTGCAAAGAGGGGCTCGAAGACAATGTTTTGAACTCTTTCTCCTTCTGGCTTCTTTGAATAAGGTGAGTCTACCCATGCTTGACTCACAAACATTTGTTTCAAAGCTGTCAAAGCACCAAGAATGCTTTGCAACGTTAAGAAAACCGTTGCAAACCTTGTCACACCAGGTCTCACCAATTCTCTCCCTTTGGTGTGCTCCCTCATCAAGCTGAGAACCCAAGGGTGATTGTAGATGTATTTAGTGATCCTCCTTCCATCCTCTACAATCGGTGTGACCCAATCTAATTTGCCTATGTCCTCCAAAAGAAGGTCAAGGACATGGGCAGCACATGGTGTCCAAAAAATTGTGTAGTGTTTATCTTGGAGGATTCTTCCTGCTGCCACGTATGCTGCTGCATTGTCAGTTATGATTTGCACCACATTTTCAAGCCCAACCTCCATGCACACTTGCTCCAACATTCTAGCCAAATTTTCTGCATTTTTTACTATGTTGGAGGCATCCACGGATTTCAAGAACACCACCTCATTTTTGCAAGAAACCAAAAAATTAATGATGGTACGGTTTTTTCCATCCGTCCACCCATCAAAAACTATAGTGCAACCATGTTTTTTCCATTCTTCTTTTTGTTCTTCTATTGCTGCCCTTGCCCTTTCAGTTGCATTAGAAAGCAACCTACAAGTACAAAGTGAAATTAAGTACACAGTTTTAATTTCTAAACAAAAAAATAGCTTAAATTAATCATAAAATAAACTTAAAAAACATAAATTAAACTTAAAGAATATAAACTAACCTCCCACTCAAGTCTTTACGCGAAGGTGCCTTGTAGCCTTTCCCTGCAACTGTCAATGCGGTCACCAAATTTTGCCAGTAAGGTGAGCTTGCCACATTGAAAGGGATGTTGTTGAAGTACCAAAAATCGGCACAAGCAATATCTGCATGCTCACGCACCTCCTTATTCCACCCAGTTGCCTCTAAAGAAGGTTGTGCACCAGGTGTGTTTCTAGGCACAAAAAAATCACCAATGTGTGAACTCGTGGTTGCGCCTGCAGGTGTTGATCTTGACCCTGGTACTCTACTAGAGGTACTCGAATGGATGGAGGTGGTGGCGGGTTGCAGCGATTGCCTTCGCACACGTGGACCACGAAGAGATCCCACTATGTTGGCTGCTATATCATCATCATCTGATAGTGACTCAAGGTTGACTGGAGCACCTTGAGAAGAAGCTATGGCAGCTTGCATTGCCGCTTTTGCCTTTTCTCTTTGCACCTTTTTTTCTTCTGCAGCAGAAAGTATTGCATTCATTTGTCTTTTTATTTCGTCATTGGTGTTTAGGCACTCCTTAGCATCACGTCTAGGGATGCCTGCAAGGTGGTATTTGAGGCGATTGATGCCTCCACTGTATACATTTTTACACCGAATGCAATACACTGTTCCAGGTTCTGGTCCTTCATATGCATATTTCCAAGCAGGATCTCTAGCTCCTGCTGGACGAGTGCCTACATATTCCCCACTCGTAGGCATGGATGGGGCTGAAGTAGGGGTAGAAGCGGATTGAGAAGCCATTATCAATTAACCTACAAGTACACACACAAAAGTGAAAGCACAACTTGTTAGTTTTTTGATAAAAATTTTTAAAACAAGCTAAATTAGATTAAATCAACATAGATTAATTTAAATTAGTAATCTAAGATTCTAAACATATAGATTAAATCAATATATATTACTAATCTAAGATTCTAATCATTTTCATCAAAAAAATTGGATTAAAAGAAGAAATTAATAAACTAGGGTTACAAAAAAATGTAAAAAATAGAAAATTACTTTAAATTAGAAACAAATTAAGCTAATATATGATTTTAAATATGTTTTCAACAAACAAGAAGAATCAAATTAAAAAAAACAAACTAGGGTTTGAAAAAAAATCAAAAAAATGAAAAATCAGCAAAATATGAGAAAAAATCAGAAAAAAAGTGTCACAAATTCTTGTTTGGATGAATCTAAATCTTCTTTTCAACAATATAAATGTATTTAAATCTATTTTGCAATTCATTCATGATGTTTTTTAAACATACAATCAACAAAAATGAAGAAAAATAAATAAAAAAGAAAGAACAAGCAAAAACAGAAAACCTACCTGGAAATCCAATTTGCCTTTGAAATCTGATGAAATCTTCCTTCAAATCTCGTCTCCTCAACGTAAAATCACTAAAAAATGGTGCAAAATGCTCTAAACTCCGTTTTTGCTCAGCCAAGAGTGAAAGAAACTCAAAAAAACCAAATGCAATGACTTTTTGGGCGCCGGCGGACCTCATAGCCTGATCGCGCGAGTTTTTTTTAAAAACTCGCCGATTTTTTGTGAAAAACTTCGCCAAAAAGTCGGCGATTTTTCAAAAACGGCGAGTTTTTGATGCAGTTCTTTCTCAATTACTGCTTCAAAACCACAGTTTTGGCGAAGTTTTTCCAACTCGACAAAGTTTCCCCCACTAAATAAGTGGTTGTGTGGACTGTATTCCCCCCACGTTAATAAGTGGAAGCGAGGATTTAAATGGCTGGCTTGCCGCCTTTAATAATGTAATAATCTCACCCACTGAATAAGTGGAGTATCCCCACTGCTTGTGGATGCCTGCATCAGCAGATGAATTGTAATTTCAGTTCAGTTTACTCCTAATGATCCTCTGACCATATGCTATCACCTCGCCCACATTGGGATCTTGGTGAACATTTTTGGTTAGAGTTATTTCCATGCTGATTTACTTTTGGAGCTAACGCTAATCAGTGACTTGTTGCTGGTTTGTGTGTTAAATTTTGAGAAAAAATTAAGGGGAATATTTCATTAGGCACTCCTATCTTAATATGTTGTGCCTTAGTTGCCAACCGTGACCTCCAACTGTTTTTTAAGTGTCTTTCTGAGGGTCATAAAGATACTTGAGGCAGTGAATTTTTCCCAGGGATGGTGGTAGTTGGTTCTCAACCTCCATCCTAATCTCATTGCTAGAGCACTATTGAATTCATGTATATTTTTTATATTTAATCTTCCATTTTGTTTGCTTTTGGATCTAACTTGCCAAGCCCCTAAAGGATTGTTTAAATGACTCTTTTGCCCCTTGCACAAGAACTTTCTTGTATCCTAACTATTTGGCCATTAACTTCATTGTAGGAAATTGTAATGTCAAACAGCAAAATTCTGATTTAAGTTATACCGACAAAGCTTACTGATGCTAATAAAGTCAAATTCAGTTGTTGAAGATGACAGCTACAGCCAGTTGCTACTAAAGATGATAGTGTTGCAATGGCTTTGCCATTGTGCCAAAAGATGGACCTTCTAACACCCGATACAAACGCCAGATTTATACAAGATCCATGGGAGGTAGTTAAGCCATGTCACAAATCCGCAGCAGGCTGGACAGGCACCAACTTGTCCAAGGGGACGAAAGCACCAACCTTCCAACAATCCCCCCCCAACATGACTGTGGGATTCGAACCCGTGACCTCACTCTAATACCATTTGTTACAATGGCTTAGCCGTTGCACCAAAAGATCAACCTTTTAACACCCAATACAAATGCCAGATTTATACAAGATCCACAGGAGGCAGTTAAGCCATGTCACGAATCTGTGGCGGGCTGGACAGGCACCAACCTTCCAACAGATAGGTTGCTGCTGAAGATGTCTTTATTATTTTTTTAGCTCACTAGAATCTTGGACGAAGTTAAAATTAGATGTTTTAGACGGTTAAAAGCAGATTTAGGAAGTTTAACTTGGTCATTTTATTATTGTTGTTGGTGTAGAAAATTTACCCTGTTTTTAGGTTTATTTTTAGTTTTATTCGCCCAGTTTTAGAACAGCATGTACGGTCTTATTTTTAGGATTATTTTTTCTGTTTCTTATCAGTTATTCTTAGGAGATAAAAATCTATATTAGAGGCATTCATTTTCAGTTTTGTATTGAGCAGAAAATAAGAAAAGTACAAGGGTTTTGTAAATAAAAAGATGCAAAAGAAGAAAGTTTGTAAACTGACTCAAGTCAATTTTTGGAATTAATAAAGTTCTATGTTGCTATGATAAATTTCTGATGTTTTATACAACAGACCCTATCCCATACAAAATAAGTTAACAGTGTTATCAGAGCTAGTTTCATAACAAATCAAGGTTTGATAGAGCAGGATTTTTACAGTGTGATTGACAATTTCAATGCAAGTTCAAATTTGAAGACTTCTTCAGCAGAGTACAAAGATTCTAAGGCTTTGAGAGAAAATCTCAATCTTGTTTAATAGCTATAATGGCAGCAAACAACGGTGTAGTGTCAATTCCACAATTCAAAGGTAGGAATTTTGATTATTCGAAAGATCATTTGAAAAGGGTATTAGTAAGGAAAGGTTTACAAAACATTGAAGCAAGTGGGTATGTAATGTCCCCATTTTTAGCACTACACTTTTTAGTGATTGATAGCCTATTCCCGGTGTGCTGTCGACTAGTCAGTGGCAGAATTAGGGTTTCCAGCTGTTTGATGGGTTCTTTTGAAGATTCAGGGGTCTGTATGTTGGAGTTTGGTTGTTTGGATTCTGGATTCCTTCTGGGTTTTCAGAGAGCTTCGCAAAGGTATGACTTGCAACTGCGTCGAGCAACCTTCCCGGACTTACTATTTTTAGTAAGTTATGACGGCTACATCTCAAAGTTTGGGATTTTGGATTGCAGATTCTTTCTGGGTTTTCAAAAAGATTCGCAATGGTATCGCATGCACTTTGATCCGAGCAACTTTCCGAATTTACTATTTTTAGTAAATTCTATTTCTAGCAGTGGTCCTGTTGGCTTCAGTTCAGTTGGCTTCTCTCTGCAGTCAATTCAGTTGGTATGGTTATTTGGGCCTTTTGATGCATTTTCTGGAGAGATAAGTATTTTAATTAAAATAATGTTATATTATAATGTTATAACCCCTTGGCCTAGCTTCATGACTTTAAGTTGTTCTGAAAAGGGGGACCTCATGGGTGGACACATCATCAAGGAAAGTTTTAATATTTCTAAGGTCAAATATTGCTCTTGGAGGTGGGGCGCCAACTTTTGGAGAGAAGATAATTTTAAATTAAAGAAAAATTGCCTTTATGAAAAAGGACGCCACCTTGAAGCTTGGTCATTGGTCAAGTCAAACCCTAAAAGCATCTTGAGGAAAGGGCGTACCTTCTGGAAGCTTCTGGAAGTGTCTTCTCAAAGTTATAAAAGGGAGCCTTGGGTCTTCATTTTAGTATCTTCTGAATTGAATATTGTTATGCTGCCGAAATGGTGTTGGGACTGCTTCAAGGAATGAATGCCTCCTAGCTTGGCTCTACTTCTTGCTTGATAGATAGCAACTAGTGGGGAGTTAGTCGTAGTTGAGTGAATTTGTAGTGAGGTTTGCATTGTTTTGGTGATCTTGCAATTTGTAGCTGAGTATTTGCATTTTCTGTCATATTCTGGAGTTGCTGAATATCATAGCTGATTTGTAGTTTCACTCATATATTCGAAAATAAAAATATATTCATTCTGGGTGTTGCATATTTCCATTTCTCTAGGTTGGGCGCCCCTTTGTGCTAACTTGCAGATTTTATGGTGAAGAACTTGAATTTATAAAGAAAAATCGCCTCCCTCTCTTGGTCGTACCATTCTGGTCTGCCTGGCAAATGTTTAGAAAAAAAAATACTTCAATTTGTTAGTTGTTTCTTTGTCTAGTCTTCATTGCCATCATTATAGCTTTCGTTTGCATCAAGTCTCATGTCATTCCGGCAAGTATTGAGTGAGTTGTGAGTACTTTGGTGGGTTCTAGGGTTGCTGATTGCTTCATTTCAGTTGCTGGTCTGTTATATCAGTCATAGATAAATGCAGATTTGTGAGGAGTTTGAGTCCAGAGAGGTTTGTCAAGCATTGAGGAAGTCTTACAAATTATTGCAGTATTGAAGAACTTGGATTACTAGGCTTTGGCAAGCATTCTAACATATTGTAAGCTGATTAGTAGTACTATTAGCAATTCTCCTCTCTATCTTTCTCTTACTTTATTGTACTTCCCGCTGAATAAGTGGAAGAGGCTGGCTTGCCACCTATTTACATTCTAAGTTGCATTGTAATTCCTTGATATCTCCGCCTTATGGTAGCTCCATTCCCACCTTGGGTTGGAAACCACATTCTAGGCGTTGAGCTTACTTTCAGCATTGTACTTCTTTCCAGTTGAAACTGACGACCCTCTTGCCATATGACAGCATCATTCTCATCTCAAGATTAAGTGCGCATTCTTGGCAAAGAGTTACTTGCAAACTGCTGGTTTGGGTTTGTGCTAACCTTAACGGGTGCTTCTTGGTTGATGTGTTCTTGAAAAAATTGAAAAAATTGGTCTGGATCTTTACAGGGTATGCCAAACCACAAAATTTGAGCGTATTAAGTGCAAAAGACGAGGCAAACAAGATAAAAGAAGAGAAAAAGGATGCTCAAGGCTCAAGCATTATTCTATATTCAAAGTGCAATAGATCCAAACATCTATCCAAGAATTGCATGTTTTAAGACAGCAAAAGAAGCATGGACAGCATTAGAAAGCTCATATCAAGGTACTGATCAGGTAAGGGTTGCAATGCTTCAAATCCTAAGAATGAATTTTGAGAATTTATGAATGAAGAATAATGAAACAGTTTAAACTTTTAAAATGATTGTGTTAAGAGTGACAGATACAGTGAATAAAATGAGAACATATAATGAAATAGTGAACGCTTACTTTAGAAGAGTACAAAAATTTTGACACTTTTAAAGTTGAAGAGCTGATTGGATATTCACCTACCCATGAAGAGAAGATAAAGTGTATGGGTGGTCTAGTTCAATAGAATCAATACTAATGTCATAAACAAAAATCAATAATAATCAAGCTGGAAATATAAGCTTCCCTCGAAGCAATAAGGAGAACTAATATCAACGGTATAGTTCTAAAATTTCTAATTATAGAGAAAGAGGACAGAGTATAGGCCATGGAAACTCAGGAAGCAGAGGCAGATTTAATGCAAGAAGGCAGCAAAAATAATTTTCTTATTACAAAAAGTTTGGTCATATGTAGAGAGATTGCAGATTGAAGAGTTCAAATGAATGAATAAGAGCAAACTATGTACAAGAGTACAGAAGGAATCCAAATGAATGTGAAAGGTAAGAGAAAGATAAAGATCCACCACACTTCTCTCTTTCATACAGTGAAGCTAAACACATAAGTAATGAGGTATGGTTTCTAGACTTAGGTTGTTCTAATCATATATCAGGTTGTTCTAAATTCTAATCATATGTCAGGTTGTAGAGAAGCTTTTTCAAAGATTGATGAAAATGTCAAAAGTGAACTAAGGTTGGATAAATATTAAAATGATAGAAATTCCATGGAAAAAAAAATAACATTAACACTGGACAAGGAAAACCAGAAATTGCTGATCTATACCACTCAACACAACCAAGACATAATCTAATGACTGCTGAACAGCTCATTGAAAAAGGGATGAAAACCGATATTTGATGATAAAGGATGTAAAATTTATGATATCCAGTTCCATTATCGCCTCTTATCGCTGATGGGGACCCCCAGTTGCCTGCTAGTTTTTAGGGTTTTGTCTCCTTGCAGCGGTTACGAGAGATCACTTTGCTTAGAGTTTCCAGTTAGTTCGTCGAGGGTTACCCGAACCAAGTCAGGAATTCATGTTTGAATCAATGCTTAGACGTCATGGAAGCGCTCAGAAGGCCCAAGAGACGAAGATCGACTGTGAATTCGGCCAATTCTGACACTTCCTATTTTTTAGGAAAAGTTGCTTTTTCGATTTTTCATTTTTGGCATTTTGGACCAAACAGGGTTCCCTATTTTTTAGGGTTGCTTTTTCTATTTTTAGAAAGTTTCTATTTTTGGAAAGTTTCTATTTTTAGAAGGGTCCCGAGTTCTAAAAACGCACTCAGAAGTTCGAAAAACTCACCAGAACTCTCAAAAAATCAAAAAGTAAAAATTTGAAAAATTTGAAAAATTTGCAAAAAAAAAGTTCAAAAAACATGAAAATCAGACCAAAAATGTTCGAAAATCTGGAAAAACCAGTCCAAACCAGTCAAAATCAATCAGATCTGAAGGTGAAATCATAAAAATCAATTCAAAAATGGAGAAATCTGTGAAAAATGTGCTCAAATCTGGAAAATTCGCCATCAAAGAAGGATGAAGGAAGGTATAGGAAGGTCTGAAAGGTCATGAGGATGTCCAAAAAAGTTGTAAAGTCCGCCCAGCACCTGGGAGGCATATCCCTGCATCAAAGAGGAACATCCTTGGACCTTCTAAAGTCCGCCATGCATGTGCCAATCAGCTCTAAAGTCCGCCATTCTCAAGAGGGGATGTCCAAAGTGTTAGTGAAGTCCGCCATATGCCAAATGCACATCCTAATGACCAAGGAAGTCCGCCATATGCCAAGAAGGATATCCTTGCACCTCATAAAGTCCGCCCTTGCATGTGCTAAGAGGTCTCAAAGTCCGCCATCTTCAAAGAGGGATATCCTAACACCTCATAAAGTCCGCCATCTTTATCCTAAGACTACCTAAAGTCCGCCATCCACTAAAAGGCTCATCCAAAAAGGTTCTAAAGTCCGCCATATGCAAGAAGGACGTCCAAAATGCTTGAGAAGTCCGCCCTTGAAAGGTGGGACTTGGCTGGAGGTCATGGAAAGTCCGCCTAGACTTATAAAGTAAGGGAAAATCAAAATATTTACTAAGTGTTGTCGCCCAGCTAAGGAGAGTTTTGAAATTAGCTAAGCATAAAGAGGTGGAAAATCCTTTCAAAGGGATAAAATGATGAATAAGTGCTAAGAAGTTAAGGAAATCCGCCCTAGAAAAGAGGGACGTCCAAGATGCTCATCCCAAAGACTTAAGAGATGTCCACCATGCACTTGGAAGAAGTTGGTAAAATAGCAAAGACATCCATGACGTTCGTCCAAGATGCCAAGGAAGTCCGCCCAAGATGATAAGATGGTAAGATTTTTGGCTAAGTGTCAAGGCCAAATCCAAAGAAAAGTTCGAGAATTCGCCTAAGTATAGAGGCTAATGGATAAGAAATGAAGATTTTGGCTAGACATCCGGACATTTTTGAGAGGACAAATGCCAAGATTGAAAGGACAAATGCTAAAGAGGATTGGGATATGGCGAAGAATGGAACGGAATATGCCTAACACGATGAGGGAAAAAGAGGCAAAATTTGCCTAAGTATGGAAAA